>JBAMHZ010000091.1:2201663-2214002 GCA_037177395.1 Alpinia galanga
TGCATCTGTCTCGTGTGCACTTGTGTGCAAAATGAAAAATATACAGTAAGTAATTACTCCTCTTCATGTGGGTTGGGGTCGGGCTTGATATCACCGAATTTTGATCGAATTCAAGCACTGGTTTAACCGGAGTTGAAGTCCAGTTGGATCGCGATTGAACTCTAATCGAATCATAGTTGAAATCCAGCACAATTGTGGCGACTAACGCTACGACCATTGACAGTCATAATTCGGTCAGATTTCGATCGAGTTTCAATTGAATTTCAACTGCAATTCGATTGGAGGAACGACAACGACAATTTCGATATGTTCAAAGGCTAGACTATAGTGTCCATCGTCTCCAATAATGCACAGCGAAAATACCAAAAGTACTATGCAATCATCCAGATCAGATGGTGAAAAATGTGCCATGAGAAATGAGGATAAATGTTATCCTATACAACTCATCCGTGAGCGTCTGTATACACCTCCATTATACACCTTTTAATCCCCTTGGATTCATAGATTGAGTTATAATACATAAGAGATTAGACACCTGTTAATCCCCTTGGATTCACTCTTCCCATCAATGATCTCGGAGAACCACTAGAATACGATAAATGGACAGTCAGAATAAAAGCGTCAAATTGAAGCAGATATCAAAGCTACTCAAATTCTACAATGTAGACTGTCCAAATAAGAGCTCCTCTCATAAGTGCTAAGGATCTCTGAGACGAACTCACTGAGCTTCACGAGGGCATCTCAGACACTAAGGTATGTAAGCAAGACTTATTATTAAATAATTTATTTAATATGAAAATTCAGGATGATGAAACTGTTGGTCAACTCCACGCAATAATTCAAGATATCCAAAATAGACTAGACTCTATCAGTCAAAAGGTAGAAAATCGAGATGTGATAAGGTACACATTCAAGATTTCTCGAGAACAACTTTATGGGCATCTATTGTTGATGCATACAAAGTATCTCGGAACTTATCAAAAATTAAATTAGATGAATTATTTTCTAAATTTAAATTACATGAGCACTGATCCAACTGGTCAAGAAATGTATAGTTTTTGTTGCAAGTTAGGAGAAGGGTAAATTGAAGTCAGAGTCCAACGAATCCTAAACAAAGCTAGACGAAGATGTGACATCGGAACTAGTCAACCTTGTTCGGAAGCTAATTAAAAAAGAAGAGATGAATGACTAAGCAAATCAAAGAGAAGCAATCAAGTTCAAGTTGAAATACTAGGTTAAAACCTGATAATGAGTGCTATAGTTGCAACAAAAGGGGGCATTTCATAGCTGACTGCCTAAATCCAAAGACAACATGACAACAATAGAAGAAGGCACTAAAGGCTACGTGGGATGAATCATCAGATGAGGAGGAGCAAGATCAAGTTAACGGTTTAGCACTCATGACACTCATGGCAAGACCATTTAGCAATTATCATATGAGACTGATTCAAGTCACGAATCCGTATCCAGTTCAAAAGGTTCTTATAAGGTACTCCCTTCATTAATTAAGAAATTATATGTAATGATAACTTGCTTAACAAAAAAAATTAGTTAAGCCAATTCCAAGGTCAAGTCTTTACTTAAGGAGGTTAAAACCCTTAAGTAAAAGGTTAACCTAACCTCTTCAACTAGTCAAGTTCAAGAAGGAAACTTAACTCAAGTCCAAAAGCTTGAGGAAGAAAATTTCTTGTTGAAAGGACAAGTTCAAGAGTTTAGGAGAACATTGAAAAAGTTCACATTGAGCTCCAAGTGTCTAGATATGATGTTTGGGTCTCAAAGAGTTGTGTACAACAAGACTAGACTTGGATTCAAAGTTAAATCAAATAATAGATCATATATCTCAAATGTTAATTGTAATCATAAAAGAATCCAAGCATGAGTCCCTAAGTTAAGTTTAGTAAAACAATTAGGCTTAACCAAGTATTGGATTTCCAAGGATCAAATTTATTATGTGGATAGGTCGTATCAGAGCAATGATCCAAGGGGATTAATAGTAAACTTGTATGCTTGATCATGTGACTAACTTGATTGTTTTAGCTTTTAGCTTTTAGTCTTGCATGCTTAGCTTAATTTAATTGCTTAAATTAAGAAGGCTAGATAGGAAATGAGTAGTTGACCTTGAGAACATAGTATTATGATGCAGTGAGATGATAGTAAGTTAGTGAAACCTATTCTAAGTGTATTCAAGAAGGATAAGGTGTATCCAACTTAGTGCATTTAACTAAGTGAATCTAATCGAAGCTACCTCACTTCATCCTAAACTAGTTAAACCAGAATTTGACTCTAAGCTAAATGTACAATTTCTTGAGTTGGCTTTGTTTAAAGAAGTAGTTGTTGTTCCGATCAAAGAAGGTCTCTGTGTCTCATCACGACCTAGAAGTCATCTTTTGAAATATAGACTTAATTAACTAAGAATCAAGCTTTAATCTAACACAAGGTCAAGTAATCCTCATAGTATAAAATTAAACTTAACTAAGTAAAATTGAAAAACATCTCCCACATCTATAGGGATAACTTGTTTGATTATGTAGAATAGGTGAGATAAACCCTAGGATAAACCATGTGAACTTATTTAAAAATCTCAAATCCGATCCAAACCAAATACCTTGCATGTAGGATCAATGGATGTTGGACAGTGGATGCTCCAGACATTTAATCGGAGACCGACTGAAATTCACAAAACTAAAGTTCAAAAATTTAAGACCGAAAGCCTTTGAAAACAACGGTAGACTTAAAATAATTGGACCAAGTGATGTTAAATTAAACTCTAATTTTGTAATATGCAAAGTTTGATTAGTGGAACACTTTGAATTTAATCTTTTAAATATTAGTCAATTGTGTAACAATGGTTATAGAGTAACATTTTCATCTAATGAATGTCCGATTAAAACTATAGATTGCTCAAAAATCATGCTTAAGGGAATTAGAAAAAATAACATTTATATAATTGACTTACCAAGCTCTCAAGTGTCTAATGACACAATAAAAGGAAACATGGTTATGGCACAGGAGACTGGGCCACAACCACTAAGACTTATTTCAAAAAATAAGTGACAACGGACTAGTTAGAAGCCTACCTAAGTTAAGTAATCTAGTTAGAAGCCTACCTAAGTTAAGTGAAAACGATTGTATATTTTTCTTTTTCCGTTGTATATTACTATAAGTTTTACGATACGAATACGAAAAAAAAAAAAGTTTACGCTATTCAAACCACCAGCACCCCTTCTAGCGTTAAATTCTAGTTTTCATCCCAGATTTTTCCCCAAAAAACAAGCCCAAGAGATCAATCAAGTAGAGGTAGATGCACGAGAAATTCCTACAAAAGTTCCTATAAGACGGAAATCTTAAACGTTGATAAAAAATTTAAGTTTGATGAAATGATTCCTTAAGTTGTAAAAACGAAATACAAAATTTAAAGAGAGGCATCGGGATCATCAGTAGTAGCATATATTATGAGAACACAGTCAAGCTATTCCATTGAAGATGAGAATGTTGAGGTATACATGTGATGTTACTAAGTAGAGAAGACATTAAATTACCTCTAAAAGTAAATGAACATGAAAACATACAGTTTAGGATGTGTTCAAAGAATCCTCAATTACTATGTTGTCAAAGTTACTATGTCCCATGTGAGAATCTTCAGGTGAGTTAAAGATACAATAGAAACAGATGGAAAGAATTCAAAAAAAAGGAAAAATAAGTCAGGTACTACGGATATGGTCAACCCATGCATAAAAGGCTAGATATTGATTATTTACTATGAGAGAATAACAAGAGTCTTCACCCCTCTTAAATTAACTTAGGATACTTTGATACCATGAAGTAGAATAATGGATCGAGGGAGGGAGGGGATTCATGCACTTAAAGTTGTTTATTATTACAATGTTGGTTCAAGAGCCGATAAGATAAAACAAATCAGATAATGAAATTAACCGTTGTAGCATCAATCAGGGATGTGCTTGTAAGAGAGAATATATATTTATCTAAATGCCAATTCAAAGAAAACAGTCAGAGAATTTTAAGGAAAAGTACTGCTTGTCTGATAAAGACCATGCTAAGTATCAAGTTAAGCAAATCACAGAATGATATCATGGAAAATCATTAACATGTAGAAGCAAACAAAACATGTTTGCAATATGTCCATGAAGTGGATGGAATTTAAGGATATAAGGTTCAACTTTTCGAATAAGAGAATAGTCAATCAACTTTAATATGCAAAAAGTCCTATACTCAAAAGTTACTTTAAAAAGTGAAGTATGTGCGCGCCCACACATCAGGTTGAAATATTAGACATATAAATATATAGATTGTTCTCTTGCAACACTCGCCATTATTTTTGAAGATAAATGTTTATCCAATCAAATTTTTCAAAAGAAAAAAAAAAAGACTGACTAGCTGAGCAATGCTAAATTTCAATACCCACCATTATTTTTGATAGATGATGCATAAGTGTATTTTTTTTTATAGATTTACCAGCCTCTCCAAGGTATTCACCTATGAACAGAAAAGAACAAATATAAAATTAGCACAAAGTAGTCAAATATCACAATTGTGAGCATTCACACTTTTAATAGCACAAATATTCAACAGATCCACACTTACTACTTTCCTGGGGGGGTAGTTTTTTGTTTGCTGGACTTGCAAACACTAATCCTTGCAGGCTCTTTAATACCCAACTTGGAGCGTTGTCTAGCCATAAAGCTTCATTAATCTTTTGGTTTTTAAAATCTGGATGTTTTGGGTTTATCTGCACAGCAAGACAAGTGAATAAGACAGATTTAATAGGAAATGCAAAAGCAAGAGAGGATACGATGTCAAAGTGAACACCAGTCCATGCAGCTTAGCTTCTCGATAATCAAACCAGTCATGTGGATTTAGTAAAAGATCATTCCATGACTTGCAAGAGTCCACCTTCGATGCATTGGCTAAAGAAAAAAAAATGTAGAATTAAGAATTAATAAACAAAACATGGATGACAACCTGAGTTAATTCCAATGTGGTTCATCCATTAAAAGGATCTCATAATAAATTAACTAGTATTAATTTCTATTTATATTCTTTGACCAAATCTAATGGTTTTCAGATTGTACTTTAGGCTAGTAATCTTGCTTTTATTGCCCTAAAAAAGTGCAAAATAAAGTCAACAAAGGTTCAATATTGAGAAATGGCTAATTAGGAAAATCCTACTTACCTTCACAAAATCAGGATAAGCAAGGGTTTTCAGTAAATGCAAGACTGATGAAGTATTCTCAATTGCGAGAAAACATTTTCCATGCCTTCCATTGACATGGTTGCAAATACCAGTAGGGTTATTACAAATAGAACCATTTAGAAAATACTTTGTCCAAGTAAGACAATTAAACTAGAAACAAGAAGGAAAGCGTTCCAGGAAGACCATCTCAGATGAAAAGCCACTTGGGTTTCTCCAACATAAAAAGTAATTAAACAACTTAAAAATAGTATAATGCAACAGTAAAACTCCAAATACAGTATGTGACAATTTCAAACATGAAGACAGATGCTACATGCATTTTCTTTATGATCTATGACCACAATAGCACCAGCACAACTACAGTGGGATCCGCTATTAAGGCAACAACCTTAACATACCTACCAATCACACACAAGATGTATATATTCAGAAAATTTAGTTTAATTTAAATTATGATTTGGGATAATTGTTTGTAACAGGATTAATTTGAGGGTTTTACAGGTGAACCAAGTATTTTGAAAGCTGATTTAATGGTTCCAATTCATTGTTGAGGATTAATTAATAGTTAAATTGGTTGTTTAAGATTGTGATTAAGCTGGAAACAATTAGGCTGCGTTTGGTTTATCGCATTTTCCATTCCATTTTCCATTTTTACCGCATTTTCCGTTTTCTAGAAAACAACTTTTTAGCATTTTCTGTTTTCCAACCAAATTAAGCCTCATTTTCTAGAAAACAAACATGAAAAATACCAACCAAACACGTTTTCTGCATTTTTTCGTTTTCTTAGAAAATGAAAATGGAAAATGAGCAAACCAAACGCTGCCTTAATCTCTCTTTATGCTCAAACCAAATTTAAATCAGAGGTTTTATAGCTGAAACAGTAGTAAACTATGAACAAATTCAGTTTACCAGGTTTAATAGAATTAGGTTTGGGGGATTTTAAATACCCCTTTATTCCTCTCCACTCCCTTTATTCTGATCGCATGAAGGCTTCTCTCCTTTCTCTTGTTTGGTGTGGCCCACTTGGAGCTTGCTCATCTCTCTTATTCATGCAACTCCACAGTCCCATCCTCGCAAGTTAGTTGAATCCCCTGCAACCACAAGCCGTACTTAATGGATGTGATCCTTCACTATTGTTCAATCAAATACCACCGCTGCTACTTTGGATCATGACCCATGTCATTATTCGTCATGGGATGCCCTACAACACTTGGGACATTAACGTTGGATGTCATTAACATGAGCACGTGAAGCTTTATTCCTCTTCATTTGTTGAGGGTTTAGAGTTGCAAGACTTGTTCATGCTGTATGAAATGGTTCACAAAGAAACAAATATATTCTTGATTTATAAAAGGGGTTAAGACCGATTGTCTTTAATTTAATAATATTATTTTTCGTCTTCATTCATAGATAGTTGAGTTTAAAGTTGTACAACTTGTTCATGTTATATAAAGTGGTAGCACAGCCAAAATTCTTGTTTCAGCTCATTTTGATCTTCATGTATGCTAGTTCTTGATTTAGTGCACTCTAATTTCCCCCATCTATGAACTATGACCGTATAATCCTTATTTTGGGCTAATTGCCTGAGAACACCTTTGCAAATCATGCTCATACCTCCATAGTGTTATCATAAGTCATCCCCATCATCACAAACCATCAGCCTCGTCTCTTGACAGCCATGCCCAGTAGATTTGCTTCATTTACTTCCCTTGGTTGTTCACCTCAGGCAATCACCTCTCTGCAATTGATCTTACTGGCCGCTACCAAAGACACTAACATCAGCAGAATAGTCACACACGCTTCATTCTACAATACCAAATACGACACCCATTTCCTGACTACTGTCGTGCAAGATCGATAGCTTGGGATAAATCAATGGTGTAGCAATGGCTTGTGCACATTAGTCTAATTGACCTATAATATCCTATATCTACCCTCTATTTTCTAGATGTGCAACATTGAAATTTACTTGTTTTCAGGGGCAGTATCCCATATTGGAGACATCTAAGCTATAAACTTCAGCGATAGAACAAGCTTGCATTACCCTGATAAAACCATTCCTTATTTTTAAAATACTTTTATTTAATCTAGATTATTATCAAATTTTCTGCATTTATTGTAGTTTTAAGTTGTTTAACCTTCATTTACTTGTCATATTTTTCTACTTTAATTTATCATAAGCTTTCATTTGCTTGTCATTCTTAGTTTAGTTTAATTAATCACTAAAAGAACTCACCATAGTCTTTAATTTGTACCTTTAGTTTACTAGTGATACAAATTTTATTACTTATCAACTCTTATCAAGTATGCTAAACTCCTCTATGAACAACGTCGATAAAATGTGTGAGATTCTAAAAATTAGTTGTAGCAACTTAGAAGAAGAGCTTAAAACCCTAAAAACTCAAATGGCAACGTAGAAAAATTTAAAGAACAAATTATTAAAAAAACTAGGTAGGTAATGTAGGTAAAGAGTGAAATTCTAACATAATAGATCATTCGAATAAAAAAAACAATACATCCACACATTTCACCTAGACATAACTTGGATCATAACTCTCAGCCCACCTCAGCCATAGACATAGGGTTAAGGTTAAGTAAGAAGAAAGAGGAATCAATATATAAGTTAAGGTGAAAGCCCCTAATTTTGACAATAGGTTACAATGAGGATTATTTTGATTAGTATGATATGAACCATATTGAAGAAACTCAATTCTCCAAATTGGAACTTACTAAAGCAGCTAAAATATTTTAGCAAAACATTCAAACTACATGAGGTGGAATAATGAAAAAGTGAGATTAGAAACGTCAAGTCATGTCGATGTTTCGATCTTTACTGAAATGATACTGTTTCAGTATCATGCCAACATTCTAATATATAATGCCAATGATAAGAAGGAAAAAGATGGGAAAAAAAGGACAATTATAGAGTTAAGTTCAATGTTTGCTTTGCATATGAAATGTTATGATTTTGGCATTACCCTGTATGGAGACAAATTTAAGAAAAAAAATAACGGCATTATCTCAAGTTTAGCATGCCAGGGGATGTCGAATGTTGACAAGAAATGATACTC
Source organism: Alpinia galanga (assembly GCA_037177395.1). Lineage (NCBI taxonomy): Eukaryota > Viridiplantae > Streptophyta > Magnoliopsida > Zingiberales > Zingiberaceae > Alpinia > Alpinia galanga. The sequence goes on from JBAMHZ010000091.1 coordinate 2,209,947, forward strand.
ATCGACACGATTGACACAACGAAATAAGAGAAACTCTACATGCACAATGTAATAAGAGAACCCCCTAGAACCACATTTATTCATTTCATGAACCTTGGACTAAAAATTCATCTTCATTTTCCTCTCAAGTCACTAGACGATGCCTACTAGAAGACCATGGAACTTGAAAATGTGATTAAGGTCTCTGTATCGAGAAACACATTCCGCCAAAACCATCACATCCTGTAGAACATCTTAAAAGACTATTAACTCAACCCATCTCGAAGTTGTCACAATTCAAAAATAGAATGTTTTAAATGTTGTGGCATAGGTCATGTGGCATCGAAAAAATTGCATAGTGTCTTGTCAAAAGTACCACTACATGATCTTAAACATTAAGTCAAACTTCCAACTTCGAGAAGTGACAAAGAGGTTGAGCTCATATTGATTACCTAGAATCTAGAGGTAAAGAAACTATAAGAGTTCATGTTTGTGCCTCGTCCTACCCATACCCACAATTGATGATGCACAGAAAAACATTAGCAATTTCTATACTCATGCAAAGTGTGAAAACAACTCATGCAACATTATTACAGATAATGAAAGCTACATAAGTATAGTTTTCACACATATCCATTCTAGAATTCAACTTATCCAAATAACTACAAGGTGCATAGGCAAACCAAACTTCCCTCTCGATCACACAAATATGGTTGGACATTATTCAGATGAGCCCCTTATATTATAAAATTTTGTGTCATGTTATCCTAATGAACATTGCTTATCTCATCCTTGTAGACCTTAATTACAACTTCTCTATAATTTCACCACAAGAAAGAATCACTGCATCTTTAAAAACAATAGGTAAAATACACTTGTTACTAACCAAACCTAACCTAGTGAAACCAAGACCTATGCCAATCTAGTCTTCAAGCTAGTTCCTTCACCTTCTTATAGAGTCCCAATTGGAAAAAAAAACAATCTAGAATTATAATAGCCTCAACAACACAAGACAAAATTGGCCCAGCACCTTGCTAAAACATCTTAACCTTAAGGTCAAAATCTTAGATGAGTATCAAGACATAACCCCCAAAGAGTTACTTGCCGATTGATATATTTAAGTATAGCTCAACATACAATAGATATTATTTCTAGATCATAGCTACTAAACCTTGCACGCTACAAGATACCTTAGAATGTGTTGAACTAAAAAGGCAAAATGGATAATACTTCAAAATTACTTTATTAGTGAAAGTACGAGTCCATATACTATAGATGCATTAATAACACTTGAAAAAAATAGGTCTTGGAGAATACACGTGGATAGATATGTGGTTAATAAAAAGACTACAAAGCAAGTTTCTAATACCTAGATTTGACAACAGAATTGAATTTAACAAAACTCTGCTCCTTATTTCGCTAATTACCAGATGAATTCATAGAGCATCTGACCATAAAGCTTTTAGCCACATTCAGTAATAAATGAAGTTGAACATTAATCACTCTAGGTGGATTGAATTCCTCCAAAGGTACTTTTGTCCTAAAGCACACCAGACCTAGGAGGAATAACAAGTCTATCGATGGATTGGATCGAGAAGTAGCCACTCACACAGATGGAAACCACGTAATGCAAACACCTTAAGGATGAGGACCCTATGTGCTACCTGCTTTGACTTTGAAATAATTTTTCAACACATCTCAGATGCAAGTCATTATTATTAGTCAACTTTTGATTAAGGACTATTATCTATTTAATGGGACACATCTGTGTACTCTTGAATGTCACTTAGGGGCATTTTGAAAAAAAAAATTTATAGCTCTTGTTTTAAAGAGATTTTATCGTCGTCCTTCAGACAAGAGTCATAGCCCAATGTCTCACACACCAGGCAACTAAGGCAATTAAAACAACAAAGCAAAATTTTTCTTTAAAGAGGATTTTATCTTGCATAGGTCACCCACATTGATAGTGTGGGATACGGATGTCACATTAGTTATTTTTAGTAGAACCTTGGAAATTGTTTGGAACACAATTTAAACTTTCATATGTATTTCACCCATAGACAGATTGGCAAACTTGATTGTAGGTTAGAAAATCTGCTTGCTATCTATAGGGGAAAAACCAAGGATATGGAAATGTCTTACCCATTGTTAAGTTTACTTATAATAGTTTTATAAATCATTCTACAGGAAAAAAAACCATTTGGGGCACTTATAGGTCTAAAGCTAACAATCATTCAACATCTTCCACCTCTATAGGAAGAAAACTTATATTGGGAAAAATAGGCAACTCAAATTTTCATTATACGAAAGCTAATATCTTATCAAGATGCATTTGAACGCCTTCTTTGTCTATTGATTTGCCAACAAGTAGTCCTCAAGCCACTTTAGCATCAGCTCTGCCTCCCTCATCAAAACCAACCCAATTAATTAAGAGAAACACTAATATGCAGATTGTGATATCGCTCCATGAGAGCACTGAAAAATACTTGGTGTATTGGAAAAACTCAGATATAAAATGCAAAACACATGGATCATAGAAGAGGAACTAGAACACATGACATCCAACTTATTTGCTGAGATCAATAAGAGGAAATAGAATAATCTTTTACAAAAGGCACCACTTGATTGTCTGCTTCACACGTACGTGAGGCATTGCAAGATTTGATGGAACATCGAGATCCCTTACTCAAAGAAGCTGAATTCTTTTTGGTGGGAAGAATCGATAAAGCTGAATTCTTCTTGTTGGGTAGAATGATGTAGTTAGCATTTATAAATTTTGATACTTAAATGTGTTCAAAAATTTTGTTATTTAAATTTTAAAAATAAAGCATGATTAGATTTATCTAGAATTATTAGAGTTCTTTAAAAACTCAATTGCCTTTTATAAAGGGTCATATTCCTGATTCATAGAAGGGTAGAATTTCTTTATTCAATTATCCTCGATTTAATATTATTCTCTCTTTGCTCAATGGGGTTGAGTTTTGAGAGTCACAATTTGTTTATGTCGCATCAATTTTCCTTCTCACGTGGATCAACCAGCCACACCTAACAATCATTGTCATTGGCCCTTTTGTCTTGTGTGCAACATGGGTTCGTACACTCTACTGCAAAATCATTATTTATAAATGCATTGTTATGCTTAAATCCTACAAACAGCCTCTTGCAGGGGAAAAAAAAGGGTAAGATTGCGTACAATAGATCCTTCCCTGGGACCCTGCGTGACGGAAGCTTCGTGCACCTGGCTACCCTTTTTTTATATTGTTATGCTTAAAATCATTGTTCTTCATGGATCATCTTGTTGAGCAGTCCTTTGATATTTGAATATTGATTGTAGCAACGAAGAACATTTTCATCCAACAGCAACGACTTATTTTTGCCAAATTCTATATATCATAGAGTTCTGAATCAAAGATCACTTAGATGGGCAAGACTATCTGGAGTTTTGAGCAAGTTTGAATCAAATGTGCCTTCGCTTTGATGAGCCAACCGAGTCTGACTCCTCTAGCTTATCAAGTCATTCTTCATTATCAGATCAGCTCCAGAGTTGTTCCCGAGTCAATGGTGTCGCAAGTCGACATATATTCGGGTAGGTGATCTAACTAATGCTGAAAGAAGATTGCTTCTCCCGAGTGAAGCTACGACGAACAAGTCCTCCTACTTCTGTGGACAAGAAGAGTTAGGAGAGAGCCCAATGATGACCGTAGACGAAGTCCCTTGGATACTCAAATCAAACTTCGATGCAAGAGAGAAAATGACACATAAACCAAAGTTGAAGTTACCTCTCATTCTCTCGAACACTACTTTTATACAAACTTGAAGGCAAATGAAATAGTTGTTGCGCCCCTTAACCAGGCACATCCTGTAAGTACTCCGGGATAGTTTTGATGTGATCAACCGAGTTAAGTTAGGTTCTGTTATGTTTAAATGCCTTGTGTCTAAGTGTGCAGGAACTTAAGAGCACAAAAAGTCGAGCGGAAAACGCAGCGAGCGAGAAGGATGGCACACGAAGGGAGCAAACGCGCTCGGTACATCCGAGGGACGAGGAGCTGTGGCAGAGTACACTGGTGGAGCGCGAAG
>JBAMHZ010000091.1:2235247-2249426 GCA_037177395.1 Alpinia galanga
GATTCTACTATAGAAGATGATTATATTACTGCTTCTAATGCAGTAAAAGAGGTTGTTTAGATAAAAAAAAAATTCATTACACAAGGACATGCCCCAGAGTAGTATGTTTTATTTTATAGTATGTCAATTATTTGAATTGATTGTGAGAAACTATAGTGAACACTACTCTTAATTATTCCTAGTAAGTATTAATACACAAGGATAATATTAATGTATTAAGACTAGCATATAGGTTAACTAATAACTTAATCTCAGAAGTCATAGATATGAGATATCAAATTAACATATGAGTATATATTAGAAAATATGTACTGAATTAACCTGTCATAAGAATGTTTCATAGATTGTTATAAACATTCTCATAGTAATTATTGGTATAAATAATCCTTTGATCATGTACTTTAGTATCGACAAATATCACCTGTAATAAGGTCGATTATAAAATCATTCACTAGGTATGTAATAAATTATACAGAGGGATGTGAGTGATGTAAATGAAATTTATCCCTTCCATATAATGTAAGTGATGTCTATGAGCTCCTTGATTAAGTAGGACTACTAAAATGTATGATCATACTCAAATAAGTTAATATGAGATATTAAGTTTATTTGGTTAAATTAGTCTACATAGAAATCAAGAAACACATAGATTGATGAGAGGATGACATACTCTATGCCTCATAAATCAATCTAGATATCATGGACAAAAAAACTAAGTTATACAATATGATAGTCACAAACAGAATCTATGACATTATCATCACTTGGGTAGCTGTGATGCATTGCTTATGTCTTTAAAATGAGATTTAAAAATCACTGCCAATATTATAAGAACCTATTAGGTCACACACAAAGAGTGCATCGATTTTGGAGCTTATTGGTCCTTCATTTGAGGGGAAGATTATTGGGATTACAATCAAAGTCATACATTAGGTCTAAGTTAAAATTAATGAATTAATCTAATTGAATCCCAAACTTGTTAGATTAATGGATTAATCTAATCAGATTCTAAATTAGATCTAAAGGATTAATCTAATATGCATTTGAGTTTTTCAAACAAGACTACGGAATATGCCCACATTTTATAAAATAAGGGAAAATATCATATTAGATATGACTTGGAGGTTAAGTAATAAATACGATCTTATCTGATAAGATCGTGTGAGATTGCGTCAATCAAAAGCTAGGTCTTTTGATCTCTTTTTAAATAGTAACTAGCACTACGACGTGGGTAATATTATTCTCTAATTGTATTCATAAGATAGATGACGGTTGTATTCGTGTGGATACCATAGAGGCACAAATGTTTGATCATATAGAGGTCGATCTAATTCATCAGATCAGCAAAGGATTTACACATCTAAAGGTAATATTCTAAATAAACGACCAATTAAAATTTGCATAGATCTCTAGTGGGTTTTAATTTCTGTTATATTTTATGATTTTGTTCGCCCTTGAACCCAACAGTAGTATCAAAGCCACTTGCAAATTTGATTGAATCATTTTTGCAAGTGGCTATGATACCACTGTTGGGTTCAAAGGCAAACAAAATTGTAAAACACAGTAAAAATTAGAATCCACTAGAGATTCGTACGAATTTCAATTAGTCGTTTGTTTAGAATATTACCTTTAGATGTGCAAACCCTTTCTGATATAATGAATTAGGTCAACCTCTGCATGATCAAACGTTCGTGCTTCTATGGTATCCACACAAACACTAAACAAACAACTAATTGAAATTTGCATGGATCTTTAGTGGATTCCAATTTTTACTATGTTTTACAATTTTGTTCATCCTTGAATTCAACAGTGATATTAGAGCCACTTACGAATTCGTTTAATCATTTTTGTTTGATTTTGTTCGCCCTTGAATCCAACACTTGGAACATTCGAGATCTTAATCAAACAAAAAGGGGCTAAAAACCTCTTTTGAAAACAAGGTTTAGGTGTGCTTGGTGTATTGGAAACTAAGTTAAGGGATGAGTTTTTCAAAAGTGGAAGAACAAGAAATTTTCCAATCTCTGGCATTAAAGTGGGAGATAGAAGTAGGATTCTACTTATATGGGATGAGCAGCGGATGCAACTAGAAGTGCAAGAGTGGTATGACTAGTTTGTACATTCTAATGCTCAATGCAATGTCAGTAGATTCAGTTTTGCATTTAACTTTGTCTATGGGAGGATTATAATGGTTGGTAGGGAACCTATGGGGGCAAGAATTGCAATGGATTTGCTCTGAGTTGGACACACCATGGATCCTCATGAGTGATATTAATTCTCCTCTTTCTGTGGAAGACAAAATAGATGGACTGTAACCTCCGTAAGACATTCAGTTTGACTTTAAGATAAGAACACCGTTAATATGACAATTCCACAAAATAAATGGGTTGTATATCATTAATTACATGATATCAAATTTTAAGCAACTTGGCTCTGTAGTTGGACCAGAAGATCTTCCTTTTACGGGATACCAGTACACTTGGACAAATGATCACATCAGTTGCAAATTAGATCTTGTGTTTGTCGATCAGAGTCGTCTAGAAGCCAACATTTGAGATTTTGCTGAGTTCAAAATCCCTGAATGCATATCTGATCATTCTCCCTGTTTAGTCACAATTATGGAACATGAACTATCAATCAAGAAACCTTTCAAGTTTTATAACACGCGAAAACAATATGAGGATTTCCTATGTATAGTAGAGCAAACTTGGAAACGGATTAGGTTTAGCCCAGCTTTGCACGTCCTCAATCATAGCAAAAGTTGATTTACTCGTTCTAAATGTCCCTATCAATCGGTCTCACAGCTATAATAAAAAAAATAAATATTGAAGAATAATTTTTTATCTATTTGAACACTAGCACAGTGAAAAAGCGTTTCGAAAGGACTCTGCAATAGCATATTACCGAAAGGGTGACAAGGACTCGTCAACAACTAGAAGATGTGCAACATAAAAGGTTGATCACTAGCGTTATGAATGAAGATATTAGGCTTTGCAAAAACGAAGCTGCAAAATTAAATGAGGCTATATAAATACACCTTTTTTTCATGCTCTTGTAAGGAGAAACAATAAACGCAATAAAATCACGGCAGTGGAAGGAGGGAGGGCAACTCACATCCTCCTTTGAAGAGGTTGTGCAAGTCTTTATTAACCACTTCAAAGGTTAGCTTGGAATTCCTTCTCTTAGCTTCCACGTATATAACCGAATTGATACTCGAGCGGATGCTTGCCACATTAAACAATCTCTGAGGGCCTCCTCAAAAGTATGACTAGTAGAGGTGCTTGGAATAAATGAATCACTTTTTGCCACATTAGAACTGATTATCCTAGAATAGAATTTCAATATGAATATATTATCGACTGTCTAACAAGCACAAATGATCAAGAGACCTACATATGATGAAATCAAAGAAACTCACTTTAGTATTGGAGATCCGAGAGTGCTAGGACCCAATGACTATGGGTCTAAATTCTTCAAACAAGACAATGGTGAAAATAGATTTCATTGCTGCTACTAAAGAATTTTTTCAAATGGACAAACTACTTAGACAATGAAATCATTTCTCAATGGCTCGTGTCTAAGTCGACCCATGCCCTCATCTCTTGTTGCACGGTTTTCTACAATGTGATATCTAAATTGCTAGTTGCCCGACTAGCAAACGTCTTTGGTCACATCTTGAATCTGGTATAGGTGGCATTTGCAAAAGGTTGACTCATTGCACATTGCAGATAATATTCATTTAGCTCAAGAGCTTATGAGAAATTATAATAGGAAACTATAATTACACATGTGTATACTAAAAGTAAATATGCAAAAGGCTTTTAATTTCAATTCCTTATAGAATTTATCTTTTGGATTATGGAGTGTTTTACAATTACATCATTCTCCTTGTCAATTAATAGTGATATATATGCAAACTTCAATGGAACTTGTGAATTAAGACAAGGAGATCCTTTATCACCTTATTTGTTTGGCATATGTGTTGAAGTTCTTAATCGATAGTTACATGATCACACATCTAGATCAAACTTTAAGTTCCATTTCAAATGTACTCATTAGAGGCTCATGTGTCTGGCCTATACAGATGATCTACTTTTATTTGCCAAAGAAGATACATCATCAGTGAGGATAAAAACTATGGGTTGATAAAAACTATGAGCTTATAGGAGTTTGGAGATATAACAGGCCTTCTAGTGAACAACTGAAGTTCAATTTGTATATGACTAGGATGGATGTGTGAAACAGATAGGAACTACTCTCCGTCATAGGGTTTCAAGAGGATACTATATCTTTTAAGTATTTTGATATTCCTTTGAGTTCAAAGAAACTCAGTGATGCGGCTCAAATTTTTGATAATCCTATGGAACAAACAAGGATGAGTTCTTTCCGGTCGCAATAGTAAAATTTCTATCAAAATTAACACACGTCAAATAACCACTGTCGAGATTCCTGATTACAACCCTTCGACGCTTAAGTTATGCAAGGAGATGAATAGAATAAAATACAAGAACAATATGTAATTGCAAATAAGGAAAAGTGTTTAGTGCAGTAAAAATTGATATAAACAAGGAAAAGAATTCTTCCCTTTGCAACCCCTGTGCCATCGAAAATACATAAAAGCCCCAGAAAAAATCTGCCGCCATTCCATAAAATAGTGCCTCCAAAAGAAGAAGAGCCTCATATGTTCTGAGATATTTAGATTCACCACTAAGATTCATGTAAGTCTGTGGTTTTGCAGGAAGAATAGGTGTGCCCCCAACCATCCCCTCGCCAAAAAGGGTTTTGAAATGAAATGGATGTCATCTGAATGCTCTATGCCTGGGCAAATGCATCAATCATGTCAAAACCAACATTGTGCCTTGTGCCTTGGTACTTTGCTCGAGGATTTGCAAGGCCAATTAAGAGCCAAGGCCTGATACAGCTTAAAGAAGAGGCAGTAGAGCAGAATGAACGTCTGAGGAGCTTGCAACAAAGAAACATTGATATGTATGCATCTGCTTGTGTTTGTCAGTCATCCCACAATAATCTATTTCTTTACAATAATCTGCAGGCGCTGGGAGTTCGATGCACTTGACAAGACCCTTTATGAACTCAAGCACCTCCTTGTATGTGCTCGTCGAAAGAGGGGAAGGCAAGCGGAAAAGTCAATCAAAGAGAGGGGGGGGGGGGCTCCCGTTGCCTGCCGAGAGAAGCTCGTGTAGCAGCGGCCTTATGGGAGTCGGGATTGCGATGAGGATCTTGACCTCACGCCAAAGCCAGGATTGGGAATTGCGGATTGGAGATGACTATAAGGAGAGGGCATGATGCGGTCACCAATCGAGAGTGCTTAAAGGCCAAAGGGGGAGGATGGGAGAAGGAGGTTGCGCCTACAAGCCGACACCAGCCTTGGTAGAGGAGGTAAACGGCCAACGATGGCTAGTGGTGAGGAGGCGGTGCTAGGAGGAGATGGGTTTCCTTCGTTTTTCTCCCTCCCCCTCTTTAGGGCATCCCCTTTAGGTATATAAAACCCCTTTTCAATGGGCCGACCCTTGCTCCAACCCATGGGCCGAATGTAAAAACAATAACCACAGTATCAATACTCTTTCTTGCTATTTCCATTTCCCGCACTTGAGATTGTAAGTGCACCTATTTATGCATGAGCTGGTAATGGTTCATGGAAAAAAGTCAACTTGCCGATGCCAATTATATCATATTTGAAGGTAACGACATTGTTAAGAAACACATCACAACTAGAAAAAAAATGCACAAGATTAAACAGCTTAAAAAAACAGAATAAAAACTGTCAAAGGAATGGAATACAATTATCAGAACAGCATATCAAATTTTGCATGACTTGTAGCCAAGACATAAGCCAAAATAAGAACCAGTAGTGTTGGTACATGTCAAAATAATCCCATATGATTCATTAATGGTAATAACTGATTAACAACAAAAAGGTACCTGCTGCCTCATACTCAAAAACTCAGGATGACTAGCCGCAATAACTGTTTAAACATGTGAGGAGGGATACCTTCTTGCTTCTGAATCAAAAAGGAAACAAAAGTTTTCATTAGCAGCAAATATCAAAGACATGGGTAGAGGATTCTCTTGCTTTTTAGACTAATAACAGATAGTACATCGAGGCAAATTTTATATGAACAATTTTAGATGAGGTCAAGTTCTGTATATCGTCTTTAATAGTTTGAAATATTTAAAGATACCACTTATTACTGATGCACATTTGAAGAAGAATAGGATCATTATCATATAGAGCTCCTAAATTAAACAAATTAATCAACATTGATTCACCATTTGTGTGGGATGAACCATCAAACATGTGATATGCACCAAATCCATTATCCTTCAGACTTCAATTAAAAATACAAACATTAACAATATGAAACCATGACTTCAACAAAAGAAAATTTAAAATGAAAACATGTACATATAAGCTGTAAGATCAGATATAAAAATTTGATTCACCTAAAGGAAAATTTGTTCTTAATCTTATTTCTAAGTTTACATGACAAATAACAAAAAGGAAAATTAACTGAAGTGGGCACAATGTGGAAGGGGTAATCCAGTATGATAATGAACAAAAATACTCCATCTTAGAAAATATAACGTGCATCAAAGTTTACTACATTATGGCCATGAGATATTCCAGATACATTAATCACAGCACACATCAAGCTAGGATTAATAACAATTAACGACATCAGTTAAAAATTCTAAAGGTCCATCAGATATTCCAGCACTAGAAGTATTTCCATTACAGTTCCTGACTTCATTAGCTTGGTTGGAAAACAATTTAGTGTAAATGCAGGATTTTCTGCGTGTAAACCTTCAACATACCTGTTGAACTGGCAAAAAATATTTGCCAGAAAGTAACCCATGTGCCAGTTAGTCCTACATACATTTTGCAAGCAATTATTAGAGAAGTATCAATTAACTCATGGACGGCAGGTCAGTCACCTCATGGACATCAAAATGATTTTTCATTGCTATAACAAGGACCTCAATCACATCATCACTTTTACGAAAAATTAAAGATACAATTCACAAAAATGATGCTCATTGAAGAGAACAGTAGAAGGCATCTTCATTCTAATTCTGTGCTAAACGAGTTGAACCAGGTGCTAAAATACCATAACATGCCACATTGATTAGTATGTACTGGTACAAACAAAGCAAAAAAAGAAAGGCCATTTTTTATTTGAGCAATCCACAATCAAGAATGACCTCAGTATCTGGTGTAAGAGTACATCATGCCACAACACACCTAATTGTTTTTAAAGTTTTTTTTTTTTTTTTGTCAATATGAACCAGTCCAACAAATCACTGAAATTGGCATCAGAACAATTTAAAGGTAAGATTGGACACACTGATTTGAAATAACTTCGAATATAATGAACTAAGTTGACCACTTCTATTTTCCTTCTGTCCAAGTTTATAATTGAAATGAATGGATAAAATACTCATTTAGAACTCAATCTATCTTAGAAATAACTTTGAGAAACTTGGCCAGTTTATACAATAGTAATGAACACATAATTCAGTGGAAGATCCAGCATAGTTCTCAAACTCAATTGACCCTGATACAGATAGTCTAAGTTTGATTTGGATCATCCAATCCTATTATGGGTGATATCTCTGATGTGCCAGAGGGTTGTCGAGAAACTGAAAATACAAACAGCAATCATAATATCTCAGTGAATACTGAAGGAATTGAGTGAGGATATAGAGGAATGAGTAGCAGTTGATGGATTTTTCACTGATTTCATTTCAATAGAACAAGAGATTCGGAGCTTTGTTGTGGATCACCATTACAAAATCACAAGGAGATCCTCTCACTACTCTCACCAATGCCGCTAGATTGCATGAGTAAAGACAACTTAAAGGAAAGAGGGAGCATCAAGTGGAGGTGAGATTTCAGCTACAAGAGCAGAGAAGAGGGATTGACTAGGTGTTCAAGCTTTGGGTGTAGAGAGAGCAATGAGGACTCATTTTGGAGCTTCTTTTGTGATTTAGTGAGGAAGAAGATCCTATGGTTATTACATTAGCAATTACTATGTTGTACAGTAATTTCATTTGGAAAATTATAATGTCGTGGTAGTATTAGATTACTATTATTTGATAGGAAAAGTTAATTATGATATGCGTACAATAATAGAATTTACATATGTAATTTATAGAAAATATTGACTATATTAGAAAATAAAAAATCAAATTAACTATTAAAGGATAGGTCAAAATTTCTACTGATGTTATTATACATTATAAATTTATTACTAATAGATCATGAATTTGGTAATTAAGGTAATATACTTGATTAGTATAGAAATAATTAATACCAAAAAAATATTAATAATTTAACAAAAATATTAGTAAAATAATATCATTACTTTTAATTATTTGATTTATTTTTACTACAAATAATATCCTATCATTAATCAATATTATTAATAATAATTTTATAATATCCTTACTAAAAGTTATATCTACTAAGTAAATATTAGTAGTTTAACTAATTATGTCGTTTATATTTCATGATCTTTTGTAATCATAATTATAATAATATAATAAAAAATAAATTCTAACATGCATATCATGTAATGCAATATAATCATTCTAATGTTATAATAGATGTTTACATCATACTAATATGCAGACTAGTATATTTGTTAGTCTAATACCAAATGTTGATACACAATAGCATATGGAGCTAATATACTTTATTATACATGCCATTATACATACTGTTATACATGTCAGAGTAACAATACTTATTCATCTGATAATAAGCAAATAACATATTACTCGACATCTTTTATTATCTAATACATCAAGCCAATTTGTTATATTGTTTTCCTGCGTTTTAAAACTTTTCATAATATTTTTTTAACACATTCCAATCAAAGATCCAACAGAACCTATTGATCCACTATGGTCAACACCTAAGCTTTTGAAAAGGTCGATGAGTCATGCGAACCATCGATGTAGCCTTTATTTCTGTTATATTGTTTTCATGCCAACCATGGATGTTAGTGACACATGTACTAAGGCACTAAATTGATGTGATTCAAATATCAACCATAACTTCAGATGAGTCATGCAGATTGAATACCAAAATTACTCGGTTTACTTCACATATCAAAATTGAACAAGTCCACCTCCCTCCCTTTGTCACCATTGTTTCTTTCCTCTCTTCTTCCACTCAAGTAGACATGTATAGTTATGTGAGGTATAAGTTTAGCTCCATATTGATATTTAGGTATAGGGTATTATGCTTTGAGTCTTGCATACTCAATGAAATAGTTCGCCTTATCAGGCACAATAATAGCAATCACTCTCAACTGGTATTGTAAGACAAGCATGGGATTTGGCATGTCAACTGTCTTAACTCATAACACGTGAGAATCTATAGTAGCATGCATTTGGAAGATGCCATGCAATTAGTCCTAACTATTTCTAGAAAGTCTCTAGTTGAATCCTTACAGCTGCATATTCAAGTCCAATGTTGGATCAGAACGTGCCATTGCAAAAGCCATCTTCAGACTTTGGTTTTCATAGTATCTGGGAAATAGGCAGACACAACAGAAGTTGTCAGATAAGCAAAACAAGTTGCCTATGCTAATAGCCTTCAATTTGAAATTATACAGACCTAGAAATGAAAGCGTGAGTTGTAAACACCACTTGAATTGTTGATGCCATATCGCAACTGACAAAGAAACAAGACATGAGAGCAGTCAATGCACAGCAAAATGATGTACAAAGTGGAAGTAAGACGAAGTAACATCATCAGATGACTACCTATTTCCAAGGTTAAGAAGACCAGAATAGCCTGGACCAAATAAGAGCTCCACTTCTTGCCCACTTTCCTGGATACGATTCCAGTCAAAATTTGTGTTTTGGTCAAGTTCCCTTTCAGCAGTAGTCATTTAAGTCTGGAGAAGCAAAATAAAGTGACACTTCTTTAACTCCCTTTGCAACAAAAGCATGCACTAATGAGCAAGGAGTAATAAGGGCGATGAGAGGTCTTGGTAAATGTGAATAGCCATACTAAAGCCAAAAGATTCTCGTCTTCTTTGCCAGGCGCTGAATCAGATTACAAATCAATTAAATAACTACAATATCAAATTTGCTATACTTCTTAAGCTCAACTCAAACACTGTCAACACTTCAGCTTCTTCTACCACCCCTAGCGACTAGTGTATGAACTTGTCAGCCAACAACCAGAGACCTCAAGTAACAATATATAACTTAGTCAATTTTTAATGTGAACAAATTGGTATTGGACTTTAAAATAATAGCTTCCCATTATAGAGCATGTGAAAGGTCAAAAATTAATTGATGGCTAATACATGAGCCATATATCCTTTACAATAGTTAAATTATGGCTAATATCACATAGTACATATCACAACATACTAGAACCAACGAATGGCCACTCAAAATCATGAAATATAGTTATCAATTGTAAGACAAAACTTAATGACACATTTTGAGGAAGTTTCAAGGTATAATAAAGTTGAGTGAACTCAAAAAAATACTCTTACATAAAAGTATGCTGTCAAGTGGAGCTATAGAAACCTTGCTGAATCTCAAACCAAAAAGTACTGTCTATCCACTAGGAGAATTTTGGCATACCAGAATATCAAAAGTATAAATTAGCCAAACATCAACGTGGAAGAGCAACGAATTGAACATATACTAACTGAGGAGAGAGGAAATTAGAGAAAATAATATTGGATATAAATGAAGAAAAAATTTTAATCGCATAAACAATGGGAGAAAAGAATAAATATAGAAGTGCTTCTAAGTTTCACCGTCCAGAGATATGAAGCTATCTTTCATCACTAATATATCACTGACCTTTTGCAATGATGAGAAGTCAATACCGAAAAAAGCCAAGTGTTGAGCTAATAGGGGATCCTCGACACTATCATCCTCAGGGTATGATTAAACATCTGAGCTGCCATGATGGATACAAGTTAAGCTAGATATTAAAGAAGAATTAAACACAATTGACATGAGCTGCCATTATAAGTTAAGCAATATTAAGAAGAATTAAACACTGGACGCGTCTTCACTTCGCAAGAACTGTTATAAAAAGATGGAAACATGCAGACAGTCATGATCCACAGTCATACTTCTCATATTGACCATCACTGATAATATTGAGTGTGAGCATTGCTGGGTCAAAAGATAAACATCATTTTGCAACCACATGTGAGCATTGTTAACATGGCAAATTGTCAAATGTGTATCGCATCAAGTTTTTTATAAAGGGTGTACAAAATTATAACAAAGGGTGGATTTTAACACACTTTTAAAAGATTTTGCAAGATTTGAAACTTTCAAAACAATGGGTTAAATTTGGGAAAATGTGTAAAGTGTTAAGTTAGATTTATATATTAACCTTTATAATAATATCAACAACAATAAAATAGATTTGAATTTCAACCTCCCAAACGCCTATAAAAGTAGATTTTTTGGCACGCAAAGGTTAAAGATGCAAACTGGAAGTGTATGCTCAGTTACTACTTGAACTTCTATTTTTCTTGGCCTGACCTACTGAATCTACACAAATCAGCAGAAAATAAAAAAAGATTTACATGTTTTTGGTTCATAACAAATTATACAAAGTAACAAATCTAAATTGGACAGGACCATTTGGTGAGAAATTTGCCTGACACAAAATGCCCTGATTGACAGTTTTTTATATATTATGATTATAATTAACTTATTTAACTATACATCTCATAGTCATGTCATTTGGTGTGAGGCCCTATAATTACCAATATTTCAGAAGTGGAAAATGGTAACAGTTGCAATCTAGTGAAGGAATTTTTAAGATGAAGGGCTCTATCTTAGTGAAACGATAATAATCAAAACCAATCAAATCATATTTTTATTTCACTGAATAATTTTTTATATAGTCTCCTTCTACCCTTTCTACCTTCCAATCCATACATACAATTCTTTTATCGAGGGAATCTATTAGTCATCTCTAAATATGTCCATACCAAAATTGACAACAAAAATATAAAAAATCAACAATAGCAAAGGCAAATCAATTAATTATTCTCAACAACATTACAAAAAATCATAGCCAGCAACTAGTAAGATAATGCCAAAAATAAATTCAGGAAAAGCAATGGAAATTTTTTGAGGCCTGCAAATAAAGCAAATAATATATAAATAGACATGAATCATGGTATCAAAAGAAAGGAGCCATGATATTCCCAGAGCAACATACAGAAACTTGATGCCAGAAATTCATACATCCAATCAAAATAATCAAAGAAAAATCTAAATACGTTCAAGGGGAGAAGAACCATTACCTGCAATTTCTAAGTCTGCAGTTATTGTACCAAGTTTCACAGATAGAGGATAATTTGTCTCCTTGTAGTGTTCGATAGCATGATTGTTGCCACCACTTCCATCCCAATTTCTCCAGCCACAAAGTATCATTCCATCAGTTAAGTTCAGCCACAGATTATCAGTCTTATTGCATTTGCAACATTTCCAACCAGATGGAGGCACAACAATGCCATTATTTATTTGTTGCAGAGATAATGCATAAGCACTAACTTTTTCTTCTCTGCAGTCCAAGCAGCTAACTGTTGTTTGTGTTCAGCACCGTCAGCTAACAAAACTGCATCAACGGCCAGCCTAATCTACAAATTAGTTAACAAATAAATGGAACTGTAAGATGGTCGAATTTTTTGAGATCAAATTAAACAGAAGAATGCATACTTTTTCTGGCAACTCAACAGAAGGAAATGGTAGAGTTATGTACGCAGGCAATATTACAATGTTGTGAGTTTCTTCATACTCAATTTCTTGGTAGTCAAATCCTCCCTCCACACCTGCAAATCACATTGTCCTAAAGCATACTACCAAGTTTCCATAACAATACATTGAAATGTTATGTTTGTTTTCCAGGAAATAATAAATTATTTATAATGGCAATTCACTGAACATTAAGAAAGGTTTGGTCTACTCCAATCAAGTTGAAAAGTGCATTAGCCATTTATTCAACATCTACAATCAAACCAGTGGTAAAACTAAAATAGCAAGAAGTTATACGACTTAAAAAGATATGAAGATTACTTATATCAATTTTTCAAAAATATACTTGATGCATATCTAATGCCACCAGTTTTTCAGTAGCTTGACGTCCTCACTAATGTCTTATTCTTATAATCTAAGAAAGGGAAAAGATCTCCCAGGAGAAGAATTATGAAGGCTTAGTTTGATAAGATTTTGCAAATGTGAAGGACATATTTGAGAAGTGACAAATATGTAGGGGAAAACTGTGGTGAAAATGTAATTTCTACAGCTACAAAAATAAAAAATTGATAAATGAGCAAGCTAGTACAACGTAGTCATCTCATTTCAAGATGTACAGTAGAAATTTACTTATAGGCAGCTCAAGAAGAGGACGATGAAGATGAAGTAGAAAGAAAATTATTGTGTACACTATTTTTCAAGAAGTATATTAGACTTGTAGTATGAGATAATAATCTTTTTAAACAAATAAAGGTTAACTTTCTTTTATGAAAAGCCAAAGCTGTTCAAATTTCCCATTACATTTTGGACAAAAGTACTTATTTTTTCCAATTCATTTTCATAAAGAATAAAGACAGCATGCCTCTGCAGCGAAAAAGATTACATGCCATTGAGTCTACCAATCAAAGCTCAACAAATCAAATGCTAACTCATTGCCTAAAAGGAAAAACAAGTTCATATCATCTCAGCTGCAGAAAATCTTTATATAGGCTGGGCTCAGCATGCATTGACTTCCTACTACAAGTTAGCAAATAGTATCTTCAATGTGCTTTTTATTCACTGCAGTACCATAAAAGTGTCATATTAGACTGATTTAGGGATTTACTGATTGAGACCTATAGGATCGTTGTGATCGTGAGAGGGGGGGTGAATCTCGATTTAAAAAACTTTTCTTTAAAAAAAAACTAATTTGAAAGTGAAAGTTAAATGCAGCGGAATATAAATGACACAAAGAGATTTACTTGGTTCGCAATCCTTGACGGATTGCTACTCTAAGGCCCGTAACTCTTCCGAAGCTACCTCGATAGGCAATTCACTAAAACCCTCCGAATCGAAACCTTTCGATTCCGGAGGTTATTCGCTTTTTACAAAAGATAAGGAAGAGGTAACAAACTACCTTTCCTTT
>JBAMHZ010000091.1:2249526-2272387 GCA_037177395.1 Alpinia galanga
TTATATTTCAGTCGTAATTTAATCAAAATCCAATTTAATTATGACTGTCAGCAATTAGAATCTATCGTAATTTAGTCGGATTCTAATCGAATTACAGTTGGAATCCAACTGTAGTTGGTCTGGAATCTAGCCAATCGCGGCTGTCATTACTCGCGATACTGACAGTCATAATTCGACCAGATTCCAACTTATTTTGACCGCAATTGGATGATATTGATATCTCATAGAATTCAAGAATTAGACTATAATATCATCATCGTCAATATTAAAGAAATCGATCATCAACAATCGCATCGCACGCAATTGTGCAGGCACACGTATAAAGTAACTTTATTAATACTTTGTAGTTAAAAACATTTCTTACATGTTTGATTTAATCGCTATTTCTTTTTATTAAAATTCCTGCAAATTGCCCTTAAAAAAATTTAACTTTACCAAATTTTCTACCAATAGTATTATAAGTTCCAATAATTATATAAAATTATTGCTCTTGATGAGATTGTTTGATTGATTGAAATTATACATTTTAAAACTTACTTAGCTTATTAGATGACTTGATATTATAAGTTTTTTTTTTTAATTTTTAAACACTTATTTATTTATTAATAAATTTAATAATAAAAAATTATTAATAAACATTATTTATAAAATTTGTTAATGAGTATTGTTTATGATTCATACGATATAATTTTGTTAATTTACTTAAATAAATTATTTAAAATTATTCATTTAATTAAACTTATATATTATTAATATAAATAACTTTTTGAATGAAACTTAGTTGATTCACAGGGTGTAAAATGAAAATTTCAGATTTCGAGAAGGTCCTTTAGATTTTAAAGCTACAAGGGTGGGATTGGAAAAAGGCAAACAGACATGGGTGAAAATAAAAAACTCGTTTCTCGTGTATTTTGGGTAATAAAATGCATTAAAAAGGTCTACTAATCTATCTTCTCCCCCATCGCGCTGGTTCTCTCGCTCTCCTCTTCGGTGCTCCTGGCGATCTCGTCTTCCAATCCTTCAGCCTTCCTTTTGATCGTTCATCGAACGCTCCCCCTCTCGATCTCAATCTCCTTCCAGTGATCTCCAATCCCTAAAACTTTCTTCTCGTCTGTTCCTTTGATATCCCTCGAGATCCCTCGGTTTCCTTTTGATTCGCTGCTTCTTTCGCCCTCGGGAACGCTAATCCGGCCTCTTGGGTCCGGATCTCTGCATCTTACTGCATCAGGTGCTGTACGGATGGCGAGCGGCAACGTGGATCTGGCGGACGATCTCTTCATCTCAAAGCCGGCCGAGGAGGTGTGGGCCGGGAGAGGTGATCCCCAAACGTTCCATTTTCTTTTAGGTTTACCCTTTTTTTTTGTTAGCGTGTTTCGATTTCTTACATCCAGCCGGAAGTGTGCTTTTAGGGTTTGATTTTTTAGTTAAAAATTTTGTGCGTGTTCGAATTCGCTTTCCTCGTGCATCGTTGATTTATTGTGTTTTATCGAGTATTCAGGAGCATAGTAAGTGTGCTTGTTCGAGCAACAATCCTGAGAGTTGTTGCGCATCTGTTTAATCCAGTAAATTAAGTGCTAATAGTTGATGACTAGATTTTTGAAGTAGATTTATCTGCTTTTTGTGCTGTTTGTGGATTCTATTAAAAAGAGATGGATGTGCTTATTGGATCCATTATTATTCTATTGTAGATTCTCGTATTAGTGGAGATGCTGAGGGAAATAGTCATATGGATTTTATCAGATTTTGTATAACTGCATCCATTATGAGTTTGATCATAGAAATGTATGAATAATCTCTATAAATCTTGTGTTGTAAGTATTAATTATTCTTCATATTTACACTATATGTACTTGGTAATAGTAATTAATAAGATAGTGGCCATATAGTTTACTCACCCAGAACAGTTATCTTCCTTTGGGGAGGGTATTTGGCATCCTAACAGTATTAGATTGCTAAAGATCATCCAACTTGATTGGTTGAAAAGACATAAGGTAGGTCAAACATTTATGCTTATTGCAGAAAATATGATTAGGAAAACTAGCCTAATGTTCATCCTAACGTTTCTTTATTTGTGTTGCTTCATGTAAATAGTGGCAGGCCTTTTGATATTGTTCCTCTTAGAAACATCTGCCTTAACATCCTTTTGTTGACAAATTATTGTGCAATGGTTTTCATTTTTCTTCCCTATTGCATAGGCTTCTTATGCTTTAAAAACAGAAATTCCAGCCTCCGGATGATTGATAGTTTCCTTAGATAAGAACCTTTGGAATTAGAATTCTTCTTCCCTGATGTTTACGTTGTTGTAACTTTCTTCTCCACACTCGAATGTATTCTGGTTTTTGAATTTCTATTTTTGACTTATTTTGTAATGCTATACATCAACTGAATGTGTTTGCATGTTGCAGATCAGGCGAATCCGGAAAATAATATTCCTCTGTCTCCTCAGTGGCTATATGCAAAACCTGGTGACAGCAAGGTTAGCTTTTCAATTACTGTGGCAGCATTAACATTCCTTTACATGTTAGTCATTGATTTTTTATTCCTAGGATTATGATTAATTTTATTGTATTCTA
The DNA here is from genome assembly GCA_037177395.1 of Alpinia galanga. Lineage (NCBI taxonomy): Eukaryota > Viridiplantae > Streptophyta > Magnoliopsida > Zingiberales > Zingiberaceae > Alpinia > Alpinia galanga. Next base: position 2,252,100 of record JBAMHZ010000091.1, read on the forward strand.
TGCAAATTCATTATGTTTTAGATACTTTTGTTTCTCTCTAATATTTTTGGTTCTATGATTCTCTAATATGAGGGGGAGTCTTGGCGTAATGGTAAAGTTACTACTTTGTGATCTAGAGGTCACAGGTTCAAATCCTAGAAACAGCCTATTGCAAAGAAAGCAGGGTAAGACTGCGTACAATGAATCCTTCCCCAGGACCCCGCATGGCGGGAGCTTTGTGCACCGGGCTATCCTTTATGATTCTCTAATCTAATCCCATGAATCCTTTAGTGGTTGTACAAAGGATCTCAATCTTAATGATCTTGAAAATAACATTTATTATATGTTTACTCACAGGAAGGAGAAAGTAACAAAAATATTATTTAAGGGATAAAATTTGTAGGGGTAGAGTGCTAAATGTTGTTGCTCCCTTTGTGTGATCACCATTTGCTTTTCTAGTTAGAAGAGCAGTTTTATAAGTTACTTCTAAGGCAAAATGCATTTTATGCAATTTAATCTTGATTGCTAAGAAACAATAAGAAATTTCAATGTTGACATTGAAATTTGTGTACACTGAAAGCTAGAAACAATATCAGAAGTCCAAGCTATTGTTTTTTTAATCTGAGTAAAGATTTCACTAACTCTGCTATGTTCTGATTTCTTCTCATCCGTAAAGTGGTCTAGACTGAGCACTCTCTGATTTTGCCATGTTTTTCCACTTTTGATCAAATATATGTCATTCATATTCCCTATCATATTTGGGGACTTCATGACTCGATGATGACAATGATGGTGGTTACCTGTTATATCTTGTTTCTGACAAACTCAAAATATATGGCATAGTTTGTCATCATTGATATCTGTTTCTGTGCTTCATTCTAATTCTTTTTCATGATAGTGTCAACTAACAAAATATATCTAATGTGTATGCCCAGGACCAAGTATTTCTAGGGTATTTTAATGAAAGGCACATGCAGTGCAATTTGTAACTTGATGAGTGATCAAGATTGCACTTTTAAACAATTTAAATTATTTACTTTATTCTCATAATAAGGTTATTCACTTGCAAGTCATTCTAGGAAATATGCTTGTATGTTCCTGATACTGATTTATTTGTTGTAGGATGTTCGGCCACCAAGTTCACTGCCATCTGGAACCTTGCCTGATTCTATTCAGAAAGATATCTGGCGTCTGGATGGATCACAGGACAAGAAAGAATGGAGAAAAAATGTATCTGATATTGATAGTAGCCGACGTTGGCGCGAAGAAGAGAGAGAGACTAGCTTGCTTTCTAGGAGAGAACGAAAAAAAGAAGGAGAACGAGAAACTGAGTATCGCAAAGGTGATCGTCGGCCTGAGAATGCCCTTGTTAAAGAACCTCTTGAGTCTAGGACTCTGTCTTCAACTGAGAGGTTGCATGAAGTTCCTAACCGTGGTATGGGAAATGAAAACCGCAGGGATAGCAAGTGGTCATCAAGATGGGGTCCAGAGGATAAGGACAAGGAGTCACGGATAGAGAAGAAAGTGGAAGTAGAGAAAGAAGATTCACATACTGAAAAACAGTCTTTTTCTGCTAGCCTCCGCTCACTCTCTGGAACTGATTCTCGTGATAAATGGCGGCCACGACATCGTCAGGATGTTCATTCTGGGGGTTCCTCTGTTCGTGCTGCTCCTGGATTTGGTTTTGAAAGAGATCGTGTGGACAGTTCATCAAATCCTGGTTTTGCTCGTGGCAGGGGAAGATCAAACTCTGCTGCAGTATTGCAGCTGGGAAGTTCATTTGCCGCTGCTTGCTCAATTGGTGCAATCCCAGTGACTGAGGCTGAGTTCTGCTATCCTAGAGGGAAGCTTCTTGATATTTACAGGAAGCAGAAGACAGTTTTTGTAGATGCTACCCCCGTGGACTTTGAGGATGCTTCTCCAGTAACAACATCTAGCTTTGTAACTCCTTTGGCCTTTGACACACCTGACTCTGAGGAAGAGGTATATCTGAATTTGTATTCCAATATCTTCATATTTTCAGGATACAAGTAAATTGAGCCAAGACTATGGAAATTATTGTTGATTTAGAATGCTGCGATGAATGTGTAGCGTTATTCATCATCATGCTGTATTTGTCCCAACTTTTTGGGTCAGTATTATGCCATTACTAAAAATATGTAACAGAAAAATTACGGATTGAGGGCAATTAGATGACTCTAATATATGATGAAATAAGAGAAAATGAGTTAACAGTGAAATAGATATGAACAAAGATGACAAATAGATATACTTAGACAAATTGAGTTGAATGAAAAATGTAAGAAAATTTTAGTTGGTGCAATTTCAAATGACTATGTTTTTGGAACTAATCTAGCCTGAACAGGCTTTTCCTTCTTTCACATTTCTTGACTTCAAAATCATGTAGATAGTTCTTATATTTTGCTATTTTTCCTACTATAAAAATGCTTGTTTTCAGTAGTGGCACTTTTTTTTTTTTTTTTGCATAATCTGATTAGTAATAAAAAAAAAAGACTTGTTAGACTATGATTCAACTGGTTCAAATTCTAACTACAAAATGCAAACAAGTTCCTACAGTATGTGTATGGAGATGACCCGAGAAGAGCAAGATCCTACATTAGATCACTTTCTTGGTTGCATTTCTTACTGGCACCATCATTTCACTACAGTTAAAACTATTTATTTTGTTTTCTTAAGAGGTTTGTAACTGAGTAATGTGGCTGATAATTGTTGTCTTTAAAGATTCTTCTGCAAGAAATTTGGAAAGGGAAGGTCAACTGCATTGGGGCAAACTCAAGTCAGGAAAAGATGGCAAGAACTAATGAAGCTGATATAGGTGAGAAACATGCCATCATTTTCCTATTTTGTACCATGATTATTGAAACTAGTATATTTTTCATGCAGGTGATGAGGAGAAGAGCATAATTGAAAAGAAACATGATAAAATGGAATTAATAGAAGATTCCAAAGGTAATGAGAATATCAGTTTTCATGTATTTGCTAAAGCTCTATTTGACTTTTCTCATTAACAAACTAAACTTCTTGTTCCTTCATTTCAGAGCTGAATTCTGACCATGGACAACACAAGGACATTACTGTGGATTCTTTGATTAATTTGGTTGGTCCTGTTGGTTTGGCCCCAAAGGTTGTGAATCATGATGTTTTTCTAGATAAACCAGATTCACTTGGTGCCAATGTTAAGCATTCTGAGACAGATGATGGCATGATGAGAGAGATAAATGTTACTGATCAATCAAGTCATCTAGGTATTTTTGAAAACATCAACTTAGGAGGTGATTTCATTATCCCTTTTGATGTTGGTGCTAGGGTACTCGATAAGTCATGTCCTGTGTTTGACATTCCTCATGTGGAGATTCTTAACAATAACAAACTTGAAAATAGAAAATTGGAGAACAAATTACCCAGTCCTGAGGAGTTGAGCTTATATTACCAAGACCCACAAGGTGATATACAGGGGCCATTTCTAGGTCTTGATATCATCTCTTGGTTTGAGCAAGGTTTCTTTGGCACAGATTTACCTGTGTGTTTATCTGATGCTCCTGAGGGCACACCTTTTCAGTCATTAGGTGAAGTTATGCCTCATTTGAAACTCAAGCTCCATTCTATCTCGAATATCTTCCCGGGTGAAAAGTCTGAAACTTTGGATGCTGCAAGTCATGAACTGGGCCCTTCCCTTATTAGTGGTTCTTTCGCCTCAAAGGATCAACAGAAAACCTTGACATTGGATGCTCTGGGTTCTCATTTAAAACTTGATGCACTTGAAAATGAAACTGTGCTAGATTCAAATAATGCCAGGTTACCATTTTCCAAGGCAGAAACATCATTACGTATGATTGCTGAAGGTCACAGCTTGCCTGATTTTACTGGGCAAGATGCCGAAGGTTTGTATAATAACTTGTCTATCTATGTTTTCTCACTTCTACACCAAATTTAGTTTCTGATTGAGACTGTTTGCAGTTGTGTTGTACAAAGGTAGGTCCTCAAGCAACATGGAGAAACAGCAACATGAAAAAGTTGATAATCATAACATTGCTCTAGCAATGTCCATGAGTGCTCATCATCCTATGCTTTCCGAAACTGCAAATGCCAGTTTTGCCCATCATAATTATCAAAGAGGCAATGACATGAATCCTCTTGGATTGTTTTGGTCTGAACTAAAAGGTAACCAAAACAAGCCCCTTTCATCAACTATTCCAGGTTCCATGGAGAATTTGATTGGCAATTATGATTATGCAAGAACTGCCTCCGCATTTAACCTGAACCAGGAGCAACAATTCATCTCGGGAAGAGACCTTCCAATTTCCAATGATTCATGGTCTAAAAATTATAGATGGAGCAACAGTGCAAGAGTTCCTGACAATCTCGGTGTGAATAACATCTCTAGGTTCGAAGATGGGTCTAACCAACCTAGTTTAGAACAGTCTCTGTTCTTGCAACAATTACAGAAACAACAATCACAGCATCAACTTCATCAGCAAAGCTTACTAGCCCAACAAAATGCTGATTTGTCTGGAACATACTTGGACCCGGTGCATGAACTTATGCACCAGCACCTTGTTAATCAACAGAGTATGGAGGATCTAGAACAGATACTGAAGCTTAAGTTTGAACAACAGGTACATTTAGAACAGTTGCAGCAGCAACAATTGCAGCAACTGCAGTTGCAACGACAGCGACAATTACAGCAGCATTTTCAACATGATGAACCACAATTGGAATCTCAACGGCAGATTTATCTTGAAAATTTACTGCATCAACAATTACTTGAACCTGGTGCTGGTTTATCAAATGTTTATGCTCATGACAAAAACATGATGGATCAGATTTTTCTAAGGCAGCAACTTTTGAATGAGTCTCGGAAACAATCTGGCAATCATTCTCATGAATCAGTGATGGAGCAACTCATCCATGCAAATCAGGGGCTGAACTTTCAGCAGCAGAATAAAGATTTATTTAATGCTTTATCTCATTCCAAGCTGAGGCAGATGTCTCTGGAGCAACAATATCTTTTAGAACATCAGCTGGAGCAACTTCAGGCTCAGCAGCTCTCTGCTTCGAGGAATTTAACTGGTATCGAGGATGAGAGGCACACAGGGGGGATTTGGTCAGTTGATGAATCTGGCCAATTCATCAGAGCTGCAGCTAGTCAACCACCACAGAATTATTCTTCCAGGCTTGGCCAATTAGACCTTTTGCAGAAACCACAAGGGCCATCATTGGTGGAGCATCCCAGTCATTCTCAGCGAAACTACTTGTTGCAGGAGAGAATGCAAAGGGGGCTACATCCTCTTGATAGGTCAATGCATATGCTGCTTGCAGATACTTCTCCACCAAACATGGAACTAATTAATGCTATAGCACTAGGTCAAGGATTGGATGCACAAGACCATCGTGACCAGCTTCATGCTTCTGGTCAGATGGGACAGTTTCATTCTAATTTTCACTCTCATCAAAGACAGATTTCCAGAGAATTCTCTAGCACACACATGGATCCAAAAGAGAGCCACTGGTCTGAGTTAACCAGACAGCTACCAGCTAATCTAATAGAATCCCAAATGAAATAGTCGCAAATTAAAGTTGAGAAGCAGTGAGGTGCCAATATGAATATCTCCTTTGACAACCCAAATGCATGGGCACCATATCTAGGAAATAATGAAAGCTCAAAATATGAATTGGGAGACTTGCTTCATCAAGAAATGCTTCACCGATCTCAACAATCACTCAGTTTGGTGGATGGTGCTGCTACATCATCCTATGAGAAAAAGGACCCTTCTTGGCTCTACTCACAACCTGATTCAGAGAATCCATATGATTTGAACAGAGAGAGAGCAGGGTTAGGTGGTACTTTTTCAGATGCTTCTCTTTTGGAGCAAGTAGGACGGCCTTTGAATGAACAAATCATGAATACCATTGATAATAAATTTGAGAGCAGCAACAGGTTCAATTTAAAGCCTGGTTTCTCAACTGCTTTTGAACAGAAACAATTCCCATCAGATTTAGACTTATTTGAAAGGGGGAGGCTTGCAAATTCTTTAAGTGATGCTTCCCTACAATTGATAGATTTCTCTAATCTGAAGGATGGGGAGAGAGGAAAGACGCAGGATATCAGTGGAAGTTCAAGGATCCAATCAAGGATAGATGCGCGAGAGAGTAGGGTTATGCAAGCAGAAGGTCATGATGGCAAGTCTTTTAAGCAAGACTTATTTAGATAACTAGTAATTTAATCTGTATTTTCTGTCCTAAGTTGAGAGTTTATTCTCTTTATCGATTAATGCTGGTGTGTACTAATTTGACATGTGCTGCTCGTGCAGGTTTAGGCTTCTTTGACTATGAAGCAGAATTTGTTCATGCTGACAAGGAAGAGGTGCCTACCAATATGTAAGGATGTCGTGTCTGTTCATAAAGTTAATTTCTTCTTGTATTCTTCTTGCTAACTCATGTTAATTCATTGTCAGGCTGCTTTTGCACTATCTATTTAGATAGTTATGCCCATTCTCCTGTTAATTATCTATTCATTGTTGGGGCATTGTTTATTTCGATAATGAATGATTTGTTATTGGGTCTCATTATTCTTGAATTTGCATTAATGATTTAGATTAACAATGCGAAATACCAATCCATACAGTTGCTTACCAGCGAGCACATGCTTAGTCTCCCTGAGTATTGATTGTCTAGGATAATTCATGTTCCAGACGGTATGATTGGTAACTTTTTGAGCATTGTAATTTCTAAGTAGGTGACCAACACTTTGGATTCACTAACGATGATTGAATGTTCTCCAGTAAAATTTTGAATCTTTAGTGTATTTTGAATATGCAATTAGTTACTATTTCTCTATTAACCAGTTATGGAATGATTTATCATATTTTATGGTCTTACTCTAATCATATTGCGCTTCATGGAACTAGGACATATGGTGATCCAACAACTGCAGATAGTTTCTTGAAGCATACTTACGATCTCCATGACATGCCATCTGCAAGACCGCCATCCGCCGGCACTCTTCAAATTGCAAAAGGGCACGATTCTGCAACTTATGCATCTTCGGAAGGTATACTACTGTTCGTATTTTTTCTTCGCACCTTCTTGGAAGGTTCTTCATCCTTGCTAAAGAAATATTGATGTCAAATTGGTTAATACAACAAATATTGGGTACAGAAGTAAAGCAAGAATACGGAGCTAGTCTCTCGTCCCAAACCTCAGAGGTGCTAAGATCTAACAAGAAAGACTTCAAATTTCATCGGACCTCATCAAGCAATGACACAGATACTATAGAGCCTTCATTCAGTGATATGCTGAAGAGCACCAAAAAATCCACGCCAGAGCATGAGAACATTGAAACGGGTTCAGTCGGGAAGAGTAGCAAAAAGAAAGGAAAGAAAGGAAGACAGATCGATCCGTCTCTTCTCGGCTTCAAAGTTCACAGCAACCGCATCCTGATGGGTGAAATCCAGCGCCCAGATGATTGACTGATTCAGCATCAGCCCTTTCATGTAACTAATGCCTGGTTGTTTCTTTACTTGTAAAGTTCCTCACAATTCCTTTGTTCCTCAAAATGATATGTGCAGTTTCTTCTTACATGTCCCTTAAAAATGAGGGTTCATAGTCCATTTTTTGTTCTGTATGTTGTGCTGTTCTCATCGTGAACATTTATGTACAGACGAGTAGTCATTTTGTTAATGTTTTTTTTTTTTCGTCTTCCAAATCTCTCCGCCAGCTTTGTTTACTTAAATTATCTCATTGTGTTCTTGGTTTATTTTTTAAACATTAATTTAAATCGATTAAAAGGGGGAGGAGGAGGAGGAAGGTCGATTTTTAAATTTAACCATCAAAGATGTCTATCAAAAAAAATTTATTTCGTCTTTTAAAAATTATTTTTTATTTATTTATTTTTAATTTTTATGTTAAATAATGTTTAAGATTTTAAAAAGTCAAACGCTAAAATAAATCAGAAAAGCATTATATTAAATATAATTTTATTATTAAATAAATTATGTTCTTCAACAATTATATTATTGATTGTATGACATAATTTAAACGATCTTTATAAATTTAATATTGAACGAATAAAAAAGATAAAATAAAAATTAATAAATAAGTTATTAGGAGGTAAATGAGATTAAATTTAATAATTTAAAGTAAAAGAGTTCGTTTAATAAATTTAAATAAATTAGTATAATAATTCCACATTAAAATTTTTAAAACAAATTAATCAATTTATATTAAATTACACCATCACTATCATTAAATATTTATAAATATTATTATATAAAAACTACTAATTAAAAAAATAATATTTTAAAAATTATTAAATTCTGTGGACCTTTTCTCTCATAAAAAAAAATATTTTTTTCCTTTTCTTTTTTATTAGCACCAGGTACTTAAACTTTCGGCTCGATTAATTTCTAAGGTAGTCAACCCCATCTCACAATTCTTCAAAGATACCCTTCAATAGCTGAGTCGAAAGAGGACGAAGTCTCAACGGATTTCCACTAACATCTAGGTAAATTAAAAAAAACACTAATAGCTTTTTTAATGGGTCAGTCCAAACTTTACAGTCACTATCATATAATTTGAGAATAATACCAAAATAGATGTACAAAATCACTTTTTAATTAATTAATTTCTCATTCGTCATAATATGTCATTTCTCCTCAATCTCGAATTTTAAATTTCTACTTCTGTTTTTTAATTAATTTAAGAGATAACTTAAAAATTAATTAGTCTCCAAATTCCGTCTTAAGACATGAAAACATAATAAGTGTTGAAAATTCATTTACTTTGTAAATGAGTTTCACATTTATATATTCAAATTGTATTATATCATTTTATTTTAAAATTTCTCTTTAATAATTATAATTTAAAATGAGCCAAACCATTTTATATTATCCAATCTATGATCAAGATTGATCAAGTTTGAGAGTTCAAATTGAATTTTAATGTTTGAACATATAGTGATAACCGAGCGATGCTCACTGAGAAAAAATTATTGATCAAGAGTGACCAAGCTTGGTGTAGAAGAAGAAATTATTAAAGAGAGAGCTTGTTAATATAATTGACCTCAAGTCATATTGACCAAGACAAATAAGTGTTTCAATGTTAATGACTGAACCGAAGTGCCTCTACCCTAATAGTAAAGCATGGAGGTGGTGTTGACTGAGGTACCGGGTTCGAGTCCTCTTATCAACACTCATTCTGGGATTAAAAATGTTGACTGAGGGCCGTGTTCGAGCCACCTTATGAACACCGTGGTTTCTTGCCTCCAAAAATTTCTCCTCGGGGTTTCTGATATGGGGCCGCTTCGGCGGTGGGGCCGGTCACGTTAAAAAGTGTACCCACTACAGTTTCAGCCCCCAGGGCTTGCTCGGACGGCTAGCGCAGCCGTGTTAAAGTCCGAAAGGGCAAGGGGTCGATTCCTGGGTGTCACTGTCAGGCTACCGATGACTCCGCATTTCTGCGTTGGCTGCCCTGGGTCCCTGATTTACCCCCCTCCACACATAGGGGCAGCGGTGGGGGGCCGCTAATGTGGCGGTTCCACATTTTATGAGTATTTGATATTTGATCAATCTTTGTGGGATCGATAATTTTATTACTTGACGACAACCATGCACTTATAGTTACAATCACATCAGGCCCCACTTCCATCAGCCACTGTGGGTCACACTGGTCTCTGTGCCCATCTCCTTTCCTCCATGAGCAAAAGTCCTCTACTGCCATCTCTTCTGTTCTTTCCTTGATCTTCCTTGGTGAATTGAAGCTCTAGAGGCCTACCAATACGCCACAAACAACCACAGCTCCACAACCTCTCTTTCCCGCTATGAGCTTGGCCTCGCCACCTCAAGTAGCCTCACCATCGCTTGCTCCACCGACCACTTGCACTGAATACCTCAAGGCAGCCCTCCCCACTATCATTGTTCATGACATCACCATCGTGGATAGAAGGCTTGTCCACCGTCGCTGTCGCATCTCCATGGCATAGTTGGTACTCATTGGAGATCAGACATCCTCCACTATTAGTGCAATACCATCATCGACTACCTATTTTCTTTTCCTTCTCCACACTCTCCTTGTCCTTTCCTCAAATAGTCTTGTCGATCGCTGCCCCCCAGTGCCGCTTGCATAGCCAGCCTCGACATCGCGTGGCTCCATTTTGTGATGGTAAATGATCTTGTTATTGATCAAGTTTCAATTGGTTCTGAATTAGATTGTGTCTAATTAATAAAATAGTTAGATTAAGTTTAATTAATCTTGAGTTTTGAGTAATAGTTAATTATTCAGATATAATCAAATTTTATACAATCAAGTGATTAATATTAGTGATAATTCTCGATTAGCAGAGTTTAATTTATTTTTTTAGGATTGATTAGTAGTAAATAAATCCTTTGATTAACAATGATATCATTAATCAAGTGATTAATGGTTTAGTTGTTGATAAATCTCAATTAGTCGAGCTTAAAATTAATTAATAATCTATTGAAAAGGGGAGTAATGAGTTACTTAATAGGTTAATAAAGAGATTTGATTTTTACTACTAGATTTACGGTAGAATTTAGTATGTTTCATATTCTATATTTACAGGACTTTGATTAGAGGTAGACTCTCAGACATGAAGACAGTCATCACGATCAACAAATCAGGTGGGTAGTTCTTTCTTTGACCTCTGTAGATCATTGATCTTTATACATGAACCCTGATATATTATTAGTATTATTATTTTGACTCTACTCTTTATCGTACTTGAGTTATCTTAGATATGATCTACTTGATGTCTATACAGTCTTTCTTGCTATCCATGTTGTTTAGTATCATTTATACTTGTTATCTTTATATACATTGCTTACAGCTCATACTTCTGGTTATGATCATATTACTGTTGTATAGAGATGACTATACATGTGTGGATGATTATTTACTTTCTGTTCATCATTGCATTACATACATGCTGTCGACCATGTCTCTCTTGTGGTTGAGAGAGTCATCAGTCATATTTGGCCACTCAGCCACTCAGAGTAGTGGTAGCTAGAATTGCATACAACTGATCATGTTGTGCCCACTCAATCACTCGGGGTAGTCGTAGCTAGAGTTGCATGTAGACAAGGACTCCCTTTGTATGTTGCTAGATAGCTACTTTTCATACTGCCCACTCGACCACTTGAGAGTAGTGGTAGCTGGAGCTCCATGAAGTTGTTATGTTTGCCCACTCCACCACACAAATATTGTGGTAGATGGTGTTGTGTGCAAACAGTGATCATGCATATATATGTGATGTGTGTTGCATATGCTAGTGATATGTTGCATATGCTTATGATATGTTGCATATGCTTAATATATGGATGTTGCATAAGCATGTGACATTGTCATACATGTTATTTGCATGTTATATGTTGTTATATGTTGTTTATGTGGTTATGAGTAGTATCACTGCATATCCTCATTTATTTCTATTCATTATATTATACTTGGTGGATCAAGTTGGTATATGCATTTATTAGGTTCTTATTGTTGTTTAATTGATATTACCTGTGAGACTATATTTCCTTTGATCTCCTTACACTTAGTTCATGTACTATCTTTATTATACTCATTGAGCAACTTGCGTTCACTACCATGTTTATCTCCCCTCTAGGTAGTAGGTAGAAGATATAGTGATGCTTAAAGGTCTTGTCTATTGATTTCATCTCATATCGAGCGTTTTTTTATTTTAATCCCTTATGTTCCACACTTTAGATTATGATATGTGGTGTTATAAAATTGGTCTTTAGTATTGATTTCAGTTTGACACTATTTTTTATTATATTTACTTGTGTCTGTCAGTGCAGACAACACTACTCTTATGTTTTAATGTATGAACCAGTTTAAAGTTAAGCTTACTTGTATTTTGATATAAATGACAAGTGTGCAGGAAAATCCTAGTAGGAAACTAAGCAAAGTGTTGGAAGTCCTAATAGGTCAAGTAGACTAGATACTAGGCAGAAGCCTTGACAGATTAGGAGGATCAGACACCAGCCAGGAAGTCCAGATGGGTCAGAAAGACCAGACATTTGGTAGAAGTCCAATTGGATTAGGACGACCGAATAATTGGCATGAAGACCAGCTAAGTCAGGTATACTAGACAGCCAGCAGGAAGACCTTGTGGGTCATGATCAAATGTCGAGCATGGAAAAGTCCAAATAGGAAATTTAGAAGGTAAGCTCTTGAGTGGAGTGGTGAGACCGAGTCCTCATTTGGGGGACAAAGGTAAACATCGATCCAACGGAGGGGCAATGTAGACTCCAAAGTCGAGATCGGACAATATTACTACTACCAACACTTAATGTATTATTTTCTATGCTAACACTGTTTTGCAGGAACCCAGGCGACTAGACTGATCTAAGTGCCTGAACCAGGTCCAGGCGGCTGGGATGCTAGGATGGCAACCAGAGTTGCCATCTACAGACATAATTGGCAGGACACGCAGGCGCGTGGACTGGGTCCAGGTGCCAGGAACTGGAAATTTTCCAACGTGCACTAGATTGGATATGACTAACCTAGAGGTGCTTGGACTAGGTATAAGTGCCTAGAATCGCCGAAATTCCATTTCCTCTAGCTGATGTGGAGGTGCCTGGAAGGTGGTCCAGGCACCTGGAATGGGCCTATAAAAGAAATGGAGGTTCAACTCCAAATTCAAGAATTCTCTCATTCATTAAAGTCATCTACGAGCCCTCAATCTTCGTTTACTTCCATCCGAGCTCCGTTGTGCAACTCCGATGAGACGTCGACACTCTAATCTAGTCAAGTGTTGGTATGTTGTATTTAAATTTCTTTTGTGCTTATTGTTGTAAGGAAAGGACTACCTTTCCCTTAATTATTGTAAAAGTGAATTCCCTCTGAAGTCAAAAGATTTCGATTTAGAGATATTTTAGTGGATTGCCCGACGAGGTAGCCCCGGAAGGGTTATGAGCCTTGGAGTAGCAATCCGACAAAGATTGTGAACCAAGTAAAAGTTTGTTGTGTCTCTCTACTTTAATATTTCATTTTCCGCTGTGTTCTTTGATTTCAAAAGATAAAAAAAAGATTTTAAATAGAAAATTTTATAACTTCTGAGATTCACCCTTCTCTCTTGGGTCACATCGATCCTACAATTGATATCAGAACTAGGGGCACTTAAAAATTAGTACAACCACCACTTTGAGCTTAGATTAAAATTTTCTTTTCTAAATTTTTTATTTTAGTTATTTTTCTTATAGCAATACTCACCCAAGATCTAGTCTTGAAAATTTTTGTCTATTTCGTTTGCAAGAAAAACCAAATATGTCTATGTCTCACCAAGAGGATTATAGCACCATGCGCCCTCATCTCTTTAGTGGAAAGGACTTCCATTATTGGAAACAACACATAGAGTGTTTCCTTAAAATTAATATAGACATATGGTTTACAATCAAAAGAGGTTACATCACCCCAATGGATGATTCGGGAGAACCATTGGATCCAAAGAAGTGGACCATCGTCATGAAGAAAAGGGCGCAAATAGACTACAAAACCCTCAACACACTACAATGCAGACTTATAAAAGAGGAGCTCAACTGGGTCAGTCCATTCGACAACTCTAAGGAGCTATGGTAAAAACTAATAAAACTCCATGAAGGAACGAACGACTCCAAGGTAACGAGGCATGACATACTTTTAAATAAATTATATAATTATAAAATTTAGGAAGGAGAAAGCGCAAGTCAACTATACACATGGGCCAAGGATATACTAAATGGACTCCACCTCATTGGATACCAAGTAGAAAACTGAGACTTAATAAGATATGTACTTAGTGTCTTCCCTTGAACTACCTTATGGGCATCGATTGTAGATGCTTATAAGGTATCTAGAGACCTTTTCATAATTAAATTAGACAAACTCGTTTGCAAATTATAATTACAAGAGCAAGCTAATTCGGGTTAAACTGAAAATGGTATAGCTCTAGTTGCAGGTACAAGTAAAGAAGGAAAGAAGAAAGTCAAATATGAGTCTAAAGATGAATCGAACTTTGAGACAAATGGAGAAGAAGAACTAGTGAACATGGTCCGAAGGATGTTCAACAAGAAGGAGAAATTCACAAAAATGAGTGCTAGAAAGGCAGTAGAGAACAAGCCGAGCCAACCGAGATCGAAGATCACCTACTTCAAATGCAATGGAAAGGGCCTTTACAAGTTGGAATGCACAAACCTTAAAATAGAAGAAAAACCTAAAAAGGAAAGAAAGAAGAAGGCTTTAAAAGCAACTTGGGATGAGTCATCACTACAACAAAAATTCTAAAAGACAACCGTGAAAAACCGTTGTCTATAACCCAAAAAAATGTGGTAAATCGACGCATTGAGAAAGATATGACACTTAAAGACAACGGTTAAAAAACTATTGTCTTTTCCTTAAATTGGCAATGGTTTTTCACTGTTGTCTTTGAATGCCCTATCTTTGTCAACACATTGATTTACCATAAATTTTTTAAGTCATAGATAACAATTTTTTACCATTGTGTTTCAAGTGAAACTACAACGGGTTATAACCGTTGTCTTTGAGTGCCATATCTTTTTCAACACATTGATTTACCATGGATTTTTTAGGTCATAGGCAATGGTTTTTCACCATTATGTTTCAAAACAAAAGACAACGGGTTATAACAGTTGTCTTTAAGCGCCCTATCTTTCTCAACGCGTCAATTTATCCTGGTTTTTTTAGTCAAACAACAGTTTTTAACCGTTGTCATTTATATTAAACCATTATTATTTTAATCATTGTATTTTAACCATTGTTGTTTCTCAACACACACTAGAGAACAATAAACTGTAGTCCATTTATAGTGGTTATGTTTTTAATATACATCATACAGCAACATCAAAAAGAATTGTAGAAAACTTATATACAAGTGCCTTTGTAGCAATGTCAAGTACAAGCTCATATCATCCCATTTTAAATGATCACCCTTAAAAACATATATACAATAGTACTTGTAGCAAACAACTACATATCATATGCTGTGTACTATACCAAAAGAGTTATGAATAACCAAAACACTTATAGATTACAACACCTAACCAAAAGAGTTATGGATACCTAAATTTCCTACTCATCAGACATGTAATCTTGTATGCATTCAGCCCACTCTGAACATACATCAATTTCCTTTGCTATTATCACAGCTTTTGTGAACTGCATGTGAATAAATGAATGTAAAACACTAAACAAATGCCTACCATTTAAACATAAAAGAAAATGCATAAGACCAGGATAAATATAACTTACAAATCAAGAGTCAAAGTGTTAGTACATGAAAACAATATACGTACCATATGTACACAACTATGCAATTATACCATCATCCTGCAATGCACAAAAAACATATATTGGCTACAATTTTTGAGGTTGTTGCCATCAGCTGATCACCAACAAACTCCCCTTCTTTATTGAGTCACCCTTTCTTCCAAAGGATAGCTTGGTTGATTTCATTATCATTACACAATTCATTCTTCTAATAACATTAACAAATAACTCAATTATATTTAAATTGCTCCTTGGTAAGCTATCAAATTTATTATAATTGGTAATTAAACATTACTTATTATTTCTTCAGCAAGGCGTGCATATCCTTTATGAGAAATTTGATGGGGACATTTGTTTTAAGCTCTCCTTTCCTGTTGTTTCTCATTTATTTCCTAAAAAAACTAAACAAGAAAACAATGTAACCATTAGCAATCACACTAGTCTATTAAGAGCTCATAATTTGAGACGAGATCTAAAAATCTTACTTTAAAATCATCAGACAAACAACTTATCACGAACTTGCTCCATATGTTTTGAAACAATTAATATGATGAAATATAGAAGCAAATATTTCTAAGTTATTCAATTTATATGATAATCAAATTAAGACCTACCTCATTTAAAGAAGAATCATCAAAAGAGGAATCACATTCATCGTCACATCTCCGTTTGCTAGGTAGGGCATCTAAAAGTTCTGATAATTGAAATATGTATTATCAACTTGATACCAACCCTTTGACATGCAAAAGTATTCCATATACATAGCAAAGCCAACACACCTCTATGACCGTTTACAAGTTTAGGATCCTTCTTTTCCTTTGAAATCCCAAAAACATCAAAGCAGAGATCGCTCATAGAAGTTGAAACCTATAACAGATGAGAAAAGCATATATATAATATAACTGAAAGAGAAAAACATACAAAATTGATATTTAATGGTTGACATCTCGCTTACAGTAGAAAATTCAAATTCAGATGTGCCAGATAACTCTATCAACCTTATCTTGTCAACCTTCAGCTGCAAAATTAAAAAAAAAAAATCCTATAAACAAATATGCAGAAGAGAAAAAAAAAAGAAAATAAAGGAACATACATTGTGTTGTTATGTCTTTTAGCACACAAATAAAAGGCAACTGCTGTAAATACTGGATGATTAAAATTATTGGTTGCTCAACAAGGTGGGAGGGCTACAAGAAATCGGTCCTTGTAGCTACAAAATAATAGTATAAAGATATGGTAAGAATATGTGAGAAATCAATTGAGCAAGCTACTTAAGGAGATCATTAGAATGATTCTATTTGTTCTTTTAACAGAGAGAATGCAGAAAGAATTTAGATCTTATAGAGATGAACCCTTCTGCACAAATGGAATGAGCCTAACACAACCAAACTGAATAGCAAGTTGCCAAACATCCAAACTTAGCCTAAAGAAAACATCCATGAATATGTGAATTATTTACAAAAGGATAACAAATCTAATGGGTATAAAAGTTGAAAGAAACCCAGTTGATGTCAATTCCATTCTGCATGGCATTAAGCGATCTCATGTAAGCCTTTTCTAGCATCCCACTCATCTTTGTTGCACTTTTTCGATCAAATACCATGTCAAATCTACAGTATCCGATCAAGAGCTACCTTCCAAACAAATAAAAAAAAAAGGAAAAAAAGAAGGATAATAGAAACATAAACAAATATTACTAGAAATGATAAAAAATTCCATGGATTAAAATTATGAAGATTCTCTATCCCTATAAAATAGTATATCTCCAATCACGAACCAGAAAACCAAATACCATATGCTGATCAAACTAACTGTCAACTTGATGCAAGAAGACTCCCTCTCCCAAAAGAAGCTTACCCTAGTTGTAAGAAGGACGTGTTGAGCACAAGCTAGACAAAGCTTTTTCCCGCATCAATCCCATTGATTAAAAAACATCTTAATTAACACGAGCAAAGAGTTTATTCTACAACATAGTATGCATTCAAGAAAAAATTGCAACACATAAAGAGGTAGCGTATATAGGTTACGATATCCTGGGCATCATGTTTTGGTACCAAGATAGCAAAGGGTGAATGGAACAAACAGATGTGGAGGAAATGAAGTTACCTCATGCCGCCAGCTCTATTATAGCCTTGGTGACCTTGCCTTGGGGGGAAAACAACAACCTATTAGATATAAAGGAGATGGAGTAAGGGAAAATGGGAGATCATACGATGTCTATGATGAAGGAATGAAACTGGATGTCGGAGAGGCAGCGAAGCTCCTCGGCCTTACGGATCAAGTGCTTGGAGCTCAGGAGGCCAAGCCTAGAAGCGATAGTGGAGAAATCCATGGCGGTTTGAGGGGAGAAGGAGTGAGAGATGGGAAGGACATTTGAGGCGAGGAGCAAAGGGGCATGAAAAAGGGCTAAATGGTGATTTGGCTGGGAAGCATAACGGGAAGGCTTCCAATTGATGGCCAAATTTTTGCCGCTAGAGATGCTAAATTTTATTTATTTGGGCTAATGGATTGGGAAACTGGTTCAATGCGAGTTAAACCTATTAAAGTAAATTAGTAGGTGAATTATGTAGTTGGAAAGGTTTTTTTATTCCTAAAAGTGATATAAAACTATTATAAACATCCTTGAATCTAACCAACAAATTTCTTTAAAACTATTCAAATTATAAATCAACACGTCTTTCATTTTGTTGCTCTTAGCAACATTATAAAATTATTGATAATATAAAAATATGAAATCTATTGTTGATAAACACAGTAAATATTTCATTCTTATGTGTTGTAGTAGTGTCCATATATTATCACCTCACTAGTGAAGATTTAACCAAACAACCCATTGCTTTTTGTTAAATCATAGTCACAAATCCATTGTCAAAAAGACATTCTTTTTGTCAAATCATAATCACAAATCAATCGTCAAAATGACATTCCTTCAAACCAAATTTGTTCATGCATATTCTACCATTTTAACAATCATCTATCAATCAACTTTCTTACTAGATCAGTTTAGTTTATTACTCTTTATGTCACATTCATATGTTTAGTTTGAAATCATATTAGTTGGTTCAAACCTATTCTCATCATATTCATGTCACATTTACCATATCTACAAGCTTCTCATCAAACAAATTATGTTCGCCTTATTGGGCTTGTTCACTATCATTCATTGAGTTGGCAAATGAGGATTTTTCTCCATGTCATATCTACACTACGTATGTTAAATCCATGTTTCTTTGAAATATGATGAATGAAGGTGGTTGAAATGGAGAAGACGAAGTAGAGAGAGCCAGCGAGGCGAGAGCAAAGCAAAAGGTTTTGGGATTGCACCGTGAAGATGAGGCTTTGGAATCGCACCAACAGAGGAATATTTTTCGGACAAAGGGTTGTGGTTTCGGGTGTATGCTTCTTAGGTTAAGACCTTTCATTTAATTTTTTTTGTGATTACTAATGAAAGTCACACATGTGTCTTAAATTATAGCATGAGTTTTAAGGCGGAAAAAAGACAGCCTTCATTGATAACGGTTTATAAATGTTGTATTATTGTCACAACGACAACAGTTTTTAATCGTTGTACCAAACGTTGTGAAAACATTCTCATTGACAATGGTTCATTGCAACGTTGTCCTAACTACTATTAAGATAAAAAAAATTTCTTAAAGACAATAGTTTTGGAAAACCATTATAAAATACATTGTTGATTTTTAAAAAAATGCACTCAACGACAATGGATAGTGTAAAACTGTTGTCTTTTGTGTTATATGGGTGCTTAAAGACAACAATTTTGTAAAAAACCGTTGTCTTTTACCAAAATCACAATGGTTTCTCCTAAAACTATTGTCATTGTGGTGTTGTCTTTTAGCATTTTTGTTGCAGTAAATGAAACAACAATTATTACTGAACATTAAATGAAAACCTTTCTTATTCAAACATAAAATAGAAACAATGTTCTTAATTAATGCAGGAACATAAAAACAATTATTTAACTCTAAGACTAGTCTCGTAGGGAGTTGCAACATGTAAGTTTCTATGGCTTTAGCAGCAACCTTTTCTCTATTGTCAACCCTTAGATCTTCTTCTCCCTTGATCAGTCTTCTACTGTTCTTTAGCCCCTGTATGTCATAATATATATGTGAGCCACATCTAGTATCTAATACCCAAATGTTCAAAGAAATAGTATGACATTCAATGATGAATATACCTCAAGTATATTGGGCATTGGATTCCTTTTTCTGCTTCAGAGACTCCAGATACTACTTGCAGTTTCTCTTCTAGTATCCATCCTTACTACAATGATGGCAAATGCCCTTTGGAGTTGGTTCTTCCTTCTTGACCTTCTTCTTCTTCTTTCTCTTGACTACAGTTTTTTGGTTTTCTCCTAAAACTTTTCTTAGAGGACTCCACCTGCATCACAACCTTTTGTTCCTTCTTAATAGATGGCTCCACTGTTTTGAGCATGTTAATTAGTTCGGGTATTGTGGACTCAATTTTGTTCATCTGGTAGTTCATCACAAACTATGAATAGTTATCAGTTAAACTATGTAGAATTAAGTCAATACATAATTCATGGTTCATAATAAAACCTAGTGATCCTAACCGCTCAATATAGTCATTCATCTTTTGTACATATTGTACTGCAAATGAACCCTCCTGCATCTTCGAATGAAAAAAAAGCTTAGTGACCTTAAACCTTTTGGATGTAGCTTACTCATCAAACAACTCATGAAGATAAAAGATAATTTTATTAACATCCATATACTCATATTACTTTTGCAACTTAGGAGACATCGATGCTAGCATAATTTTGCTCGCCATGTCAGAGTCAGCAATATGTTTCTGGTAAGCCAACTTTTGGTCACCAGTAGCATTGTCTGCAGGAGGTTAGAGAACAAACTCATCAAGGACATAGACTATCTTCTTAGCCTTTATAGGATCGTTGGCATGCTAGAGGGGAGGGGTGAATAGCTTTGATCGTCAATCTTGAGTTGTACAACAGAAATATTGAA
>JBAMHZ010000091.1:2345588-2358728 GCA_037177395.1 Alpinia galanga
ACATAACGAGGGATATTTTGGCCGAAACAAGACATTAGCCATCATATCAGCTGACTTCTATTGGCCTAAGTTAGGCAGTGATGTAGTGCATTTTATGGATAAATGTCATGTGTGCTAGCAAGCTAAAGGTATCCTCACAAATGTTATTTTATATACTCCCTTACTAATTCCTGAGGCTCCGTGGATTGACGTTAACATGAATTTTATACTTGGATTGCCTCGCACCCAATGTACCTCATATTCTGTTTTAGTAGTGGTCGATAGATTCTCTAAGATGACACACTTTGTGTCTTCTAGAAAAACTATGGATGTCATATGAATTACACACCTATATTTTAAACAGATTGTTCGATTACACGGTATCCCGCATTTCATCACCTCCGATTGAGATACCAAGTTCATCGGTCAATTTTGGAGGAGCTTGTGGAGCAAAATGGGGACTCAGTTAAATTTTAACAGTCCTATCATCCACAGATGGATCGGCAAACCGAAGTGGGTCAATTGCAGTTTGGATAATTGAGGTGTATAGTGGGCTTTAAGCCAAAACAGTGACATTTGACTCTACCTTAGGCGGAGTTTGCTTACAATAGATCTAAAAATAGAACCATCGGACTTACGCCTTTTGAAATAGTTTTTGGACGGAACTCATTTAGGGTATTGGATTTAGCCCCCATTCCACATGCAAGGCAACGGAACCCTAAGGCAGAAGATATGGCAGAACACCTTCGAGGTATCCATGAGCAAGTCAAGTTATCCAGGAAAATAACACTAAGTATAAAAAATAAGTTGACAACCATTGCCGTCAAGTGCTCTTCGATGTCGGAGATCTAGAATGGGCCGTATTAACCTATGATCGTTTTCCTATTGGGAAGTGCAACAAGCTAAAGGAGCGGAAGATTGGACCTTGCGAAATTCTGCAGAAGATTAATAACAACGCTTATCGATTATGCCTCCCTAGTCATATGAAGACCTCTATTGTATTTAAGAGTCCTTATTCAGAACAAGAAGATGACTCTACTCTAAAATCGAGGACGAATTTTTTTCAATCATGGGTGACTGATGCAGGGGTGTCTAACAGCTTACCAGAATCATCCAACAGGGGACACGGCCTGCTCGTGTCCTCCACCGTGGTCATGGCCTCCACCATGGCCAGTCTGTGGTTCATACCATAGGCGTGCTCGATTCGCGACTGAAATCCAGGATTTCTGCAAACTTTTCTCTCCTCCTAGTCTATTTAAACCCAGACTATGGCTCATGTATGCATGGAAGTTTTGATTAATAATAGTTTGTTTTATTTAAACCTAAAGGTGAATTCTCTTTATTTGTGAATTCCCTCCTCCTTGGTTTTCTTTGCCCCTTCTAATCTAACATTGCACGTGGAAGAATTTTCATCCCGTATCCACACTGCATCAATATCCAATTTTGAATCTTATTCAACAAATGGTATTCCATCTTTCCTTTCCCATAGATAAAGTTATTGTCATCAAAAAAGGAAGGACGAGATGTACTACATCCTTTTTATAAAGCCATGGAAGTAGATCTCCAAGACCAAAAGAATATCTTTTCAAGTACTTGGATAAATAGTACATGTAATCAAACTTTAAACAAATATGTGTTATTTTTAGGTTTAAAGTTGAGGTCTATCAGCTCAATCCGCTCTGATATCAATTTATAGGATCAAGATAATGTTAAAAGGGGGAGAGGTGAATAATGTTATCTAATTATAAGCTAATAATTTAAAATCTAAAATCTAAAATCAGAGTGAACACAACGGAATTAACAAAACAAAATAGGACAACGAAAAGCACAGTAAATACACACAAGATAAGCTGTTTAATGTGGTTCGACTTCTCTCTTAGGTTCCTACTTCACGACTTATGATTTCACGTAGATCAATCGATAGAGTTAACCACTAGATTTTCTCCTTTCCAGAGAGTCTGGAGGTGGAGAAACCTAGTACAAAAACTTTATACAAGTAATATAAATTTTGAGTTTAATAAATTAAATACAAGGCAATAATAATAATAATAATACTGAAAAGAAGATCGAGGATTGCCTTGTCTAAGAATTATAAGCAAGCAGGAGTGTTTCAACAGCACAATTTGAAGACTAGAAAGTTTTTTTTTCTTGAATTGCCACTGTTGACCCATTTTATAGAAATTTTTAGGCGCCTGAAAGCCATTCTAAGTGTCCTCAACTTGGTTTATCCAATTTGAGTAACCTAGTTCATATCCATATTCTAGTTGCCAAGACGCCTTTCGGATGCTTGGATGCTGATGCGATAAAATCGAATGGATAGTCGATTTGCGATCTCTGTGATAAACTTTGATGTCATCACTTAAGATCTGGATTTGAACTAGGGGTGTTGAATCACATCGGGGCACTTGGATATCCTAATCTGAGCGCCTTGATATCTCGACTCTTGGATATTCGGGCACTCAGACCTGATTAGGGTGCTCAGATCACTCCAATTCGGTTGACCTGATCCAAACTGAATTCTTTGTACCATAGAGTTAGTAAACAAATATATTTCTAATGATAACTTACAAACTTAAATCAGGATTGCTCCCAACTCAAAAGTCTATCCTTATCTCAGAGTGAGTAACACTCATTACCTTTTGAAACAAAAGGTCTCCCGTTTGAGCTTACCTTTTCTGGTACCGCTAGGATTTATCTTGTATAAATATGAATCTCTCAGATTTATCTGGATTTTATTGCCTAGTCCTATCAGAATTTCTTTGGTCACCTGACTAGCTTGCCAGAATTTGTCTCCTAGACACTTCTGAACTTCACCTACTTGATCCCATCAGGTTTTCTTTTGTTACCCGATCAGTCTGTCAGAATCGTTGTCTCCTAGACACTTTTGGACTTTGTGTGTCAACATCCTACACCTGCACACTTTAAACCTTATGCTATACATCAAAACATAGGTTTGATCTTGTGATGATCCCAATACCAACATTTTTAACATGCTTGAACTTTCCCCTTCCAAAACATCCTATCCCTCTTTAATTTGTCTAGACATTACACCCACCTAGAATTCACTCCTCTAGGGTTTTCACTTTTGCTAAGTATCTAGTCTCCCTTTGATTTGTCTAAACTTCTCACTTGCCACATATCTAGTCCCCTTTGACTTGCATGGACTTCTATCAATTGCTAAATTTCTTGTTACCTTTGATCTGATTGGACTTTTATCAACTTCTAACTCTTGGTCAACCTTGATCATGCTTATGCACCTAGACATATTGTCAATTATTAAAAATCTAAATTGGAGGTCGATTGCACCAACAAAGATGTCTTTCCTAGAAACCTATGCAAATAAATTCTTTAATGTGACAATGCCACTAATTGCCTTAGCTTGAAGGTAACTAAGTAGTGAACACTTATTCAACATATTATAAGTAATTTACTATTGCACAACAATATATTCTATTACACAACAATATATTCTATCACTTAATGAAACTATTCAATGACTATCAAACAAATCTAAATAAATCAATTCAAGGAATGGAAGTATTAACAACATATATACCTTTGTGAGTAGCCTTAGTTTTCGTACTCATTTGACATACATCACATGGCTTGTCCTTGTGAAATTGAATCCTTGATAGTCCCTTTAATCAACTCCTTTATCGCCACCTTAGCTATTTGCCTGATGTTGGTCTGGGTCAATTGGCTATGCCATAACCATGCTTCTTTCTTAGTCATGAAATACTTGGGATAGGAATTAGTAACACAAGGAAAATTAATACTATAAATATCCGATTCATTATGCTTTACTAAACACTTAGTTTAGTGAAATTCAACCTTGTATCCGACAATGCACAATTGGCTTATATTTAATAAATTGAATTTCATTCCTTTTTACTAATAATACTTTCTTAATTATAAAATTTAAAGTTGACTTAATGTTACTTATGCCTGTTACCTTGAGTTCTTCACTATTGCTAAAGGAGACATTTCCCTTGTCTTTATATTAAAATGTGGTGAACTTCCTCAAATCTTTGATCATGTGCTTGGAATACCTGCTATCCACCAACCATTTGTATGAGTGTTTTTTTTAATCATGAACCTATTCAAATGTGACAAATTTAAAGATTTTAGTACTCATGTCTTGACACTTGAAACCCGAAATGAATTACGCCAAGGTGGTCTTCATCTCCTTCGCAAAGGAGGACCATTGCATTTAGTTGGCCGAGGAGATGGAGAGTTCAAGGATGGCAAGCGGTAGAAGCCAACGTTGGTTGCTCTTGACCATAATAGAGGATCTGGCTAGAATCCTCTGTTCGAACTAGAGGAATCTTGTCAGCTTGATCATGGTTGGGTAGAAACATGGGGTTGAAGCATCACTGGGAGATCTTCTACAGAACCCTTTGGCCTTTAGTTTGGGTGCATTAAATCAGTGGTAAAGGCTTGATGATGGAGATGGTCAGCGAATGCAGTCAGTCACTACCTTGAGGGACTCGAGTTTTTGTGAAGCGGACAACCTCCCTCTCTTTTCTTAGAGTTGTTATAAATGGTGCTTCCTATGAGTTGCTGGTGGTCGGATGAAAGCTAGCGATGACAAGAGCACCTCCGATTATTGTGGAGCTCCAACATGGGTCCCTAAGTTGCCACTGTCCAGTGACGAAGGGATAGTGAACTACAGTTAGGGGTGTGCTGTGGCCTAGTCCAATTGGCGGGGCAGTGGAGAAGGTGCATTGGATGCTATTAGGGACTGTAGTGGCCATCAATGTGGCCATCTTCATCTTCGTTGAGCAGCAACAAAGAGTTCATTCTCAGTTGAGCTTGGTCAAGGGAATTTCATACACTGTGTGAGCGAACAAGGGCAGGCTGTTAGGCACTTGTGCAGACAGTAGAGGTTGGACGCTGAAGATTTCAAATTTGAAATTCAAACAACTTAATTGGATTTCAAACTGAAAGCCTAGTTAACAACAGAAAGGTGGGTTGGGCATAACTACTGAGGCCTTCCTTAGCTAGGTCGGGTTGCACAGGGTGCATCTAAATCTGGGAGCATGCTGAGTGTCATAGACCATGCATGGCTTGATCCAGTATGGGTCGGACTGACAGATACACCATTGGAAGCAGCCTAAACCTGGTCTATGCTCTTGCTGAAGGGTTGGGCAGCTGGATTCAAATTTGAGTATCAAGCTCACAATTGAGTATGTGGGTGTAGCAATCATAGACACATGCTTGGTGCCAGCCTCCCTGGATTTGAAGTCAAATTTAGATGCAGTCAAAAGGAGCTAGTTACTCTGGTAGTAGCTGTAATTTTGTATGGAACTATTGAACCAACTTAATGTGGCTTGATTGTGTTTGCTCGATCATGATTGCACATCTTTTACACAGATAGTATTATTTACTTATAAAAAAACGATGCATTTTTCTGCTCAAGTTTCTCAATTTTAGAAGGAGAATGCTCTCGAACTTCTAGCTAGAGAGTTAGTTAGACATGCAATAGTTTCATAAAGTCTATCTAATTTGGGAGAGTTAACCTCATCATCATCGTTTGATGATGATCCTTCTTCACATTAGGATGATGCCTTTCCACAAAATGAGGTTTCCTCATCGTTATTGCTTGATACACCATCATTTGTGGCCATGAAGGCTATGTTTTGGGTCACTCACAAAGTTCTTGTGAGCACTCCTATGAAGAAGAATCATCCTAAATAGCTTTTAGTGCCTTTTTCTTCTTCCTCTTAGATTTAGATTTTGATATACCTTTTGAGTTGGTTGGTTTCTTTGGCATCTTTCTTATCGAAGCTCTTGTTTTTCTTCATCATCCTTTTAACAAAATGCGCCATTTCACTAGATCGCCCTCATCTTTGGTTTCTTATTTTGTTTTAATACTGGTTCCTTCTTCTCCTCTTTCTTCTTGATTTCTTCTTTTCCATAATCAAGGTCAAAACTTTCTCCTTAGGACCAAGGTTAGCTTGTTCATAAAGTTCAAATTCACAAAATAACTTATCTTTACTATAAAAAAAGTCCCTTGACACTTTTTAAGTATCCACTATGGATAACCACAAAGTTGTACAAGGGAAAGCCCTTAATGCATACTTTAAAGGTTATAGTTATCCAAATTCTACTTGATTGTATAAAGTTCATCATCTTGAATCCTTCTTTTACACTAAATAGAGTTTTACACTGTTGAAAATTGGTGTCCTTGCCATGCTATAATCCTTTTGAGATGCCATCTCCTCTTAGAATTGCTTCTTTGGGTGATTAGTGCTTTGATACAATAGTTGGATCATTGGAGAGGCAAGAGGGGGTGAATAGGTTCACTTGCGGCTTCTTTTTATTTCTACAAATAAGTTACACAGTGGATAAACAAAAATGATAAAACAAGTTAAGAATGTGAACCAATCAATGCATGGTAATTAACATGGTTCAATAGTCCTCCTTTGGACTTCTACTCCATGATTATGATCCTTAAGGTGGATTATTTCTCAACAGCACTTAAAATTTCTCCTTTTTGGTAAACAATCAGAAGTGGAAAAACCGCTTACAATGTCTCTTACAAAAAAGAGAGTTTAAGCATAAAGAGATGACATAGAATGTAAACTTTAGTGAGAAAGAAAGGTTTTAACACTTAGAGCACACTTTGAAAGTTTTTCAAATTTCTCCTGATGCATCTTAAGAAGACCAAAACTCCATATATATAGCCCTTGCTCCACAATTTAGTTCTCGCCTCAAGATCAGCTTTTTTAGTTGATCAGTCAACTATTGACTTGAATGAGTCAGCCAATGCCCTTGTTCCCTTTTAATCGATTGGACTTCTAATTCTAGCAACTTGTAAGGCTAAGTCTGCACCAAGTTTAATCCCTTCAACTCACAGTGTTACATTTTCACTCAAACTCTTCCTCAATGAGTTTTACCTTTGTGCTAAGCAGCTTTTCAAGCCTCTAGGATTTCACCATGCCTAGATGTTCCTTGCTTCCAAGAATTCATTTTCCTAGTATTTTGTCATTGTTGAGCTACTAATCATTAAGTTACTAGGAGTTCATTGTGCCTAACATGCAATCCTCATCGACTTGCTAGAACTTCATTGTGCCTAGCATTTGTTCCTTGTCATCCTACTGAGACTTCATTGCCAAGTCTTTGGTCCTCAATCTATTTGGACTTTTTTAAGTGTCAAATATCTGGTCCATATCGACCTACTTAGCCTTCTATTTGTTGCATGTGCAACTTATGTCCTACACACTAGACACACATATATGAGATTAATTAAATATTTCCAAACTTAAATTTTGTTTAAACATCAAAACCATGTGTCAATCACATGCTTAGAGTATGATTACAAAACACCATTTAGTATCAATTCACAAACACTTACCAAGAAGACATGATTTTTATTCTTTCTTGAGATTACCTTGTATTCAAGAATCATTTGTATTTCATCTTCCCCTTCATCCTTTTGTATCGAAGGCACTAGGTTATATAATAACTTTTGTTGAATGAATTTTCCCCAATTCTTGGTGATATTTGGTAACTTTCTTTACAAAGAGTGCCTTTATAAGCATTGCAACTTTCTGTTTATTTTGCGTATGTATTTTACATACATTGTCACCCAGGGTAAGCAGCTTAGGATATTTCTCATTGCTTTTTTCAATTTTCTTGTGAATGTTCATTGTCATGTTTATAAATGTCAATTTTATGACTGTGTTTAAGGCTCAGCGCAATGTCAAGGATGACCCCCTCCCATACGAGGTGGACTGTGCTCTATGGGATATGGAATATCCTATATTCCTAGACAAGCCTTTATAAAGCCTAATACAAGCTTTTCCTCTTTCAATTGTTCCACTAGTGGGGTTAGCCAAAGATTTACTATTGTTGAAGTTGAAAGGAAGTTGAGGTTCACATTAAAACCTTAGATCACTGAACTGGGGTTCTAATCTTCTTTTACTCTTGAACCATTAAAATGTAATTTTCATGCCACCGCCACACCAAAATTCCAAAGGAACTGGAAGCTTTTTAGGCAGTCAGTCTATCAAAGTTCTTGACTACCAAGCTATTTCCTCATAGTACCCTATCAAAATTGAGTCACCCATGTCATTCAAGGTACATAAGACAAGATCCTCCTTTGACAAGACCCAAATTGTGGCTTTTGTTTTGTTTACATGTTACCAAGAACTTGGCAAAATCGTCCAAACCCCATCTAGGAAGACAATTCTAGCTTAGAGGGGGATTATCAACGTTAATGAACCTTGGAAGAATTATGGGATGGTTTGACATTTTCTTTACACTAACTTCCATCATGGTCAATAACTTGGCTAATGATGTGATCATTCTTTAATTAATGCTACACTCTCCATAACAATGTCAGGGCCATAGGAGTCCATATAAATAGTAATAAAAGAAGTACAATGCCTTTTGTAAGAGAGAAAAGCAAATTGCATGGAGATGCTTGAGACAATCATCAAGGGACAATGAATTAATCTCAAAGACCTAATGACTTCTTGAACAACAATCCATGAACATAAAATTTTAACTAGAAGGCCAACTATAGCAACATGCTTGATTAAAAAAAAAAGATAGTCGGTGCACGAAATTCCCGCCATGCGGGGTTCCAAGAAAGGGTCTATTGTATGTAGTCCTATCTTCCTTTGCAAAAGACTATTTTCAAGACTTGAACCTGTGACCTCTAAGTTACAAGGTAGAAAGGCCCCCCTTCTAGATTTATTCGGACATATTCTTAATATGCTTTGATGGCCAATGAGAAGTTGAAGTTCATTTACAATGAATTTAAAGAGGTTATTAATGAGATCAAAGCTGATTCCATATTTTATTTATAATGTATTTTGAATTTCTAATTAACAGACTACTTATTCTATTTATTTTATTTAATATTAAAATTAATAATGCATCCTATACTATTGTTTTGCTAAACAATTTTGCGATCATTAAGTCATCAAACACTAACAAGACAAAGTCTGCACTTTAGCAAAAAAAATATTTTCTAAAGGCACTTTGGCAATGCAAATATGATGGAAAATTAAACTAGCCCCAATAATGTATGCAAGAACCTCATTGTCACATATATATTGACTCTGCTTCCCAAGCCAACTAACTATTTCTTCACAAAAGTATCAAAGTTTATGATAAGTCATCCTTTATTTCTTATCAACCTTTACCAACTCATCCAAAAGAAAAACATTTGCATGCTCAACTAGGTGTTCATCATCCGTCAAGTTCTTGTACAATCTCTCCCAGTAATATGGATTACATTACTCATGAGTTATGCTTCTTTCTCTTCAGGGTGCTATCTTGTTTTCTTACTTGCCATTATATTTACGATATGCAAGAAACAACCCTAGTATACTTTCCACAAGACTCTTGAGTTTGTTATCTTTGAATCATTCTCAATCTAATATGATGGATTATTATTACTTTTTATTTTCCAATTAGTGAATCTAGCAGACCTTATTGTTAAGTTACTAGGTCTGATTTTGGCTTCCAACCAGTTAATTGAATCAAAAACCAATCAAATGAGAAAGTATCATGTGGATAATGTTTTGAAATATCTGATATTACAGAATGTAAACATGTGGATAATGTTTGTGTTTGATCAGATGCAAGATAGGTGGAAGCCTATCAAGCAAAGGGATTAACACTGCAGAATACCAAATCCAGAACAGCCAATGCCTTTGTGTCGGCGTTCAAAAGAAGGGTCAAAACACTGGCTATCTCCTCAACACAAAAACTCACAGAAACTTTTGGCTTCTTGCTTAGTTTATAATTAGAGGCTGCATATAACTTGCTCGCTTCCTTCCATGGGAGATGTTGCATTTCCCTATGCTAAGGAACGTAGATGACGCTGTCGACATTCATATATAAAGCAAGAAGTTGGAGCACGAGAAGCATAGGAAATTAATTACTAGAGCTGTAAACTAATTGTATACTTTGCTGTGTTGATGTCTCTATATGACAGACATATATTTGTCTTTTAAATATATTTGTGGATTGAGAAACAATCTATACTTTGTGCAGCAATACTAAATGGAAATTTGTCCGCACGGACTTCAAATCTCAATCTATTATATATTTTTTGACAGAAAATATGAATGTTAAGTAAAACTAAAGATATGTACTGCAGTACTGAATTTTTTTTAATCTACTCCTATAAATTGATCTTCATATCATATTCTATATCTCATAAACTTTTCTCAATTGTTTTTTCCTTCATTAACCATTAATTATTCATTGTTCATATAAAAGTTAAATTTGTGGATAAATTACAAACATTGTTATATATACTTGAGTTTGGATTTTATGGATCATCATGGTTGCAATAACTATTGAGATTTCAAATGTTGTTTGATTATCTGCTTGTCACAATTAATACATCATGCATATACTAGCCTTCCAGTGCGATTTCTCCGTGATCTTCCTTATGCTTTTTTGATTATCCATTCTGTCTCAAGTATTTTTATAGCTCTAAATATATCCACTTGCTACTTTATGTGTTGTCATATTTAACTTGTGCATTGACGATGATAACGACGATAACAACAATAATCAAGTCTTATCTCATTAGGTGAGATCGGTTATATAAATCCTTTTATGTCATTGCGTTCTGTCTACTAGTATATTATCATTTATATATAAATAAATTTTAACTTATTTTATTATTATTAATCAAGTTTTTTTTAGTCTTTCTCTTTCACGTTTGATGTGTATATTTATCATAGTTTCATATTGCTTAACTGGAGTATTTATTGGTCATTTAAGTATATGTCCGTATCACTTTAAACATGTCTCGTGGAGTTTTTCCTTAATAGATGCAACTTTGACTTTCTTTCTAATGCTCTCATTTCTTATTTTGTCCATCTTTGTATGTCTATATATCCATCTTAACATTTTTGTCTCTGCAATTCTCATCTTCTGTTTATATACTCGAGTCGTACTCCAACATTCAGCTCTATATAGCTCTATAAAATATAACAATTTTAATTGTCATTTTGTAGAATTTTCTTTTAAGTTTAGAGGTACTTTATGATCACATAAAACACCTAACACTCGTCTCCATTTTAACTATCATACTTGTATTCTATGTAAAATATCTCTTTCAATTCCTCTATCGTTTTATAAAAATGATCCTAAATACTTAAAGCTCTCAGTTCCAGATACTCTGCTAAGCTTAAAACCTTTCACTTCTAGTGTTTTCCGCTAAAATTTTATTTTAGTATTTACTTCTTCACGTGTCTTATCTATCAAAATAATATCATCTGCAAATAATATGCACTACGGTATTGTATTTTGAATATATTCAATCAGTTCGTCCATAAGTAGTGTAAAAAGATAGAGACTTAGAGCTGATCCATGATATAACCCTCTCTTTATTAAAAATGCTTCAGCTCGTCCACTTGAAGTTTTTACTCTAGTTGTTAATTTTTTCATATATATACTTAATTAGTTCAATATATGCTACACTAACACTCCTCTTGTCTAGAATTATTCATATAATTTCTCTTGAGATTCTATTATAAGTTTTTTCTAAGTCAATGAATACCATATGTAGGTCTTACTTTTGCTCCTGATACTTTTCAATTAGTTGCCTAAGAAGATGTATAATTTCTATTGTTGACCTTTCAGACATGAATCCAAATTGATTTTCAGTAACAGTGGTCTCCTTTCTTAATCTTTTTTCTATTATTTTTTTTTCAAAATTTCATGGTATGACTCATTAGTTTAATATCCCTATAGTTTGCACAATTTTATACGTCCCTTTTATTCTTATATAAGAGAATTAAAGTACTTATCCTCCATTGATTAGACATTTTTTTTGTTTTCAATATCATGAATAATTTTGTAAGTCATTCAATACCTTATTTCCCTAGACACTTCTATACCTTTATCGGAATATCATTTGATACAATGACTTTTCCATTTTGCATCCCATTTAAAGTTTGTTCTACTTCTAAAATTTGAATTCTACGATAAAAATTTAAATTTCTATACTTAGTTGACCTACTTAAATTACCTAAGTTAAGTTCATCACCCAAACCTTTATTAAAAAGTTGATAAAAATATCTCTTCCATCGCTCTTTTATTTCTCTATCATTTACTAGTATCCTATTGCATTTATCTTTAATACATATTATTTGGATAAGATTTTTTGTCTTCTTTTCTCTTACTTTAGTTATTCTATAAATGTCCCTTTTCCCTTCTTTTGTATCCAATTTTTGATATAACCATTCAAAAGTTTCATTTTTAACTTTATTTATTGCTTTCTTAACCTCTTTCTTAGCTATTGTTTTTCTCGTTCTTACAAATATATACTTCCTTATAGGCTGTTCGTTTCCTTCACTTTCTCCCGTACTTTCTCATTCCACCGCCTAGATTCCTTACTTGGTGGTGCATGCCCCTTTGACTCACTAAGTACACTCTTGCCTACTATTTTCAACTTTGATACCCTATTATCCCATGGTATATTAGGGTCACGGTATATTTCACCTAATGCATGTACTCCTACATTTTCTTTAAATATATATTTTTTCTCATTCTTTAACTTCCACCAGTTAATTTTAGGAGTCATATATATTTTCTTTTTATTAATAGGCGTATATCCAAAACTACTAACCTATGTTGGGTAGTTAAGCTTTCTCTAGGATGACTTTGCAATCTTTACAAAATTTTCTATCCCTCTTTCTAACTATAAGAAAGTCAATTTGCGATTTATTATTTTCATTTTTAAACGTGACAAAGTGTTATTCTCTTTTCTTAAAAAACATATTAGCTAATATAAGATTATATGTTATCGCAAAATCCAATATAGTTTTACCTTCTTCATTTATTGTTCCAAACCCATAACCCCCATGCAGCCTTTCATATTCCTCATTTTTTACTCCAATATGTCCATTTAGATTACCTCCTATGAAAATCATTTCATTTGGTAGAATATTTTGTAATACTTCATCTAGATTGTCCCAAAATTTTAATTTACTATCTTCATTCAATTCTACTTGAAGTGCATATACGCTAATTACGTTTATAGTTTCTTTTTCCACTACTATTTTGAGTGTTATAATTCTATCCCCCCTTCTAACAACGCCTATATCTTCGTCCTTTAACGAACTATCTACAATAATACCCACTCCATTTCTTGTTTTACTCTTTTCTTATACCATAATTTAAACC
>JBAMHZ010000091.1:2363725-2378791 GCA_037177395.1 Alpinia galanga
AAAATTTGAAAATTCCTATTTTGGTGCTTTCAAAACTCGCTTACACTTATGGTTTGGTACTCAGTGTGTCCTCTCATTATTAATTGAAACCTATTGCACACTCTCATTGTTAATGAAAACTCCATATTCCCTCTTTGCTAATTGAAACTCATTGTATCCCCTTGTTATTAATTAAACCCATCAATGCACTTCTTCATCATGTCCCTTCATCGCTCATTAAACCATCTGCAGACTTTCATCCTCCTCACTATGTGAAATGTGTTTGTTGCTTCTTCTCTGGCTCTTTCATCTTCCTTTTTACCATTTCAGTTGAAACCAAAACGTACGTTAATAATGAAATTTCATATCCCGCAATAGACTTTCTTTATTCATGAACCGAATTATTTTTGTGATTACTTCCTCATAAACATTCATTACATCATTTGCTTATTTAATATATCAAGCATTAGCTTAATTTTCAAATCAAAATTTGTTATAGTACTAGAACACATTCAAGCCTCTGTCTCTATAGTATTTGAGGACCAGAAAGACTATGTTAGAGTGCTGGGAGGCATTCAAGCCTTAAAGACTATTTTAAAGTATTAGGAGTTATTCAAGCCTTAAAGACTGTTAAAGTAGTGGGAAGCATTCAAGCCTTTGTTTTTTTGCACGTTGACTTTGCAGAGCCACAGAATATTTCAATCCTTAGGTCCATTGGAATTTTTTTTTTGCTCATCAATAAGTGTGTCTGAAGAAGGTTGCACAAAAACCAGACCATATTTGAGCAATTTGACGATGCACTATTTAAATCAAGTCTAGTGAAAGTAAAGAGCATTGACCATAGAACATTGTAACAAAAACTGAAGAATTCCCAAACATTCAATAGGTCTTTAATCATCCAGAAGGGATCTGGTGTCGGGTAGCGCAGGGGGTTTAAAGACTAAACAAATGTCCCTAATCAATTAGTCTATTAGGGGAGTGATTTCAGGATGGGTGACAGGTGTGAAAAAACACAAGAGTGGATACCCAAAATAGACATTTATGATTAGCTCAGGAATTCCTTAATTTTCAAATCAAAATATGTTAAAGTGCTAGAACATATTCAAGAATTTATCTTTGTATTATTTGAGAGCTACAAAGATTATGTTAAAGTACTGGGTGGCATTCAAGCTTTAAAGACTATGTTAAAGTATTCTAAGCCTTAAAGACTATGTTAAAGCACTCGGAAGCATCCAAGCCTTTGTCTTTGCATGTTGACTTTGTTGTATGAGAGCCACAAAAAGTATTTCAATCCTTAAGTCCATCAAAATATTCTCTTGCTCATCAACAAAGGCGTTTGAAGAAGGTTACACGAAAAAGTGAAACAACACTTGGGCAATTTTAGGATGCACTATTTAAATCAAGTCCATAAAAGTAAAGAGTATTAATTCCGAAACGCATAATAAAAATTTAGGAATTCTCGAACCTTCAATAGGTCTTTAATCCCCTAGAAGGGATGCTGTGTTGGGTGGGGCATAGGGGGTTAAAGAACAAATGAAGGTCGCCTATCAAATAGTATATTATGGGAGGAGCATGTTCGGGATGGGTGATGGGTGTGGCAGAACACAAGGGTAGATACCTCTAATAGATGTTTATGATCGGCTCAGGAATTCCTTAATTTTTGTTAAACATTCCTTGATTAATAGCGTTTACTTTCACCTTAGTTGATTTAAATAGTGCAGCTTAAAATTGCCCAAATGTTGTCTCTCTCATTTATGCATTTTTTTATAACAAGGATTTTTCCAACAAACAAAAGCAATAATAGAGATCAAATAGTTTCTCACTCAGAGCAAAGGCCATCCAACATTGACAAACAAAGAAATGCCAACCGCTTAACCCCATATGCATGAAAACAATGACCAAAGAAAGATTTTGAAACTCACCTAAAGCCAAGTACTCCTTGGTCGAGGAGAATAATAAAAAATTAGGGGAGAATTTAGAAATCTATTTTATAATCTTAAGAGTTTAAAATGTGTTACAATTCTACAAATAAATTAGGCCATTTAAAATTCATTATAATTTTTAAAAATAATTTAGGCTTTTTTTTAGAAAACTTAGTTCTATTTTAATTCTACAAGGATGAGGATCCCATTGCTGTAAATGAACTAAATGTTTGTAAGCAAACTTGGTGTTCAAGTTAGTAACTTGTTTATGCTCATTAGACAAGGTTAATTAAATGAACAAGCTAAAGATCTCATTAAACTTAAGTCCATGAATAGAGACTGCGAACAAAAACAATGTCAAAAAAAGTTTGTGAATCATGTTCATCAATAAAGCTCATATCAAACTTATATATAAATAAACTCTCAAAACTTATATAAACAAAGAAACTCATATCATGTTTGGATGATATGCCCTAGTAGACGAACTAGGGGGGAAGGCAATCTATCTCCATAATTAATGGTGCGAAGCACAAACACCTAAGTTATCAAAAAAAAAAAAAAAAGTGACCAATTAAACAAGTCTAAAAATCTATAAATTTCAATCAATCAACTATGCTCGAATTAAGAGCTCTATTATATCCAAACAAAACAAACTCAAGCTCAAAAAAAAAATGAAGAAGAAGAAGAAACTAAGCCAAGCGAACAATATTTCAATGGCTTAATTCATTTTAAGCCTTGTTGGCTTAGATTGGCTCGATTATCTTATCAAATAACCTTGAATAACACAAAGGTTTACAGCCCTAAATCCCACATATTACATTATTTTTCAATTAATAATATTTTTTTCTGAGAGTTTTAGCTTTTTGGTATGATTTTTCATGCTTCATTGGTATCTCATTCGATGAATTCTCTTTATATCCTATAACAATGTGTTTGATCCTTTGCTAATATACCCATCCCAATTGTTGAAATACCAATATAATATGCAATTTGCTACTTTACCAAGACTAAAAAGAAACGTTTTGTATATTAGAACAAATATAGATAATCAAAAAGTGAAATGTAAGTATGACTAGAGCTCTAAGAAGCAGCCATTATGGTATTCTAATCTTGAAAGTATAATAACGTCACACATCATATATCTCTAAATTATAGTATGGCATAATTTCGGGTTCTCATATACAAAGTTCATGGGCCAAGTTGAGAATTACTAATGTTCCACAACCAAGTTAACCAACATAGGATAATCAAATGAACTAGTTCTTGAAGTTGCTAAGACTTGATATGTATTTGATCTAGAAGAAATTGAATGAATCTTCTTTGTTTAATGGTAATTTTAGAAATGTATGGTTGATATAATATAGAATTAGAAACTACTTTTTTATAGTACAAAACATAAAAATGAAGTTTAAAAAAAAAAGGACACTGGAATAAAAAAAATTCTAGTTAGGAACTTAAATTTTGAAAATTTTCCACACATTTTCAGCTAAATGGACCTTATCATCTTATCAAACACTCCAACATAGAAAAATAAGTAGAATAAAAAAGATGGTATACAAGGTAACTAGAAGCAGAAGTTATAGATGGATTAATGAAATAATAAGATGCATAATCCTTGTCCATTAGGATTACTTCCTAGTTAAAGAAAACGAAACTGCATTTTATCTGAATGACTTTTCATGTACCTTCCAGCAATGGAGAAAGAATCTCAAAATGATGGAATGCAACTTAAAAACATAAATGGCATAATCAAATTAATACAAGTGAAGACTCGATCATCATCTACATAAATCTGTGTACTTTGTGTTAGCTAAATTCTGTAAAATTGTTAATTGTTAACCGTTCTATTAAAATCAATTTTTATCCAAATAAATTATCTAGAATCAATTGTCATCCATAAAGTTTAGCAACAAGATTGTATGCCTGAGCACACCCTATCATAAACCCTATCTAATAAATCCTCGACCAGACCATCAGTATTTAGTAGTTCATTTTTATCACTTTTCTACACCATGATATGATTTCAAGGAAAAAAACGATTGATAAATGGATTTAAGTAATTTATGGTGAGTTAGTAAATCAAGATTTAAATTCTTAACACATGCCAAGGTTTTGATCCGTGACCGGAACGATACGGTTTTGGTATCGTATTATGTCGATACAATTTCAGTAATTTTTAAATATAAAATATATAAATTAAAAATAAAATTTTTAACTTAAATATTAGAAAATTTTGGAGACTAAATTTTTATAACTGAGGAGAATGTTATATATATAAAATAATAATAATAATAAAATCATATGGTTAATTTAATTTAATTTCAATTTAATAGCGATTAAAAAATATAATATAATATAATAATATTATTTATTATATAAAAATAAATAAATAAATTTTATTACAAATTATTGAAATATTTTTAGATTAATAGGATAATTCTATTAGAATTTTAATTAGTCTATTTATTATATCCTAAACTATAATTAGGAGTTGATTGAAGTTATTTACGTAAGTTTTATTAATCCCTAAGTTTTCTCTTTGCCACATGTGACTGGCAGTGACGTCGTGCGCATGACTACGGCGGCATGTGGCATCGTTGCCATCAATCGCATGCGTGATTGTGGCGGCACACAACACCACTGTCGTCGATCGCGTGCGAGATTGCTGCTACATGCCTCGCCACTGCTGTCGACCGCACGCACAACTGCAACAGCACACAACGTTGTTGTCGTCGGCCATGTGCGACTATTGCTTGCTATGGCATCGTTACCACTGGTCGTGCATGCACTTGCTACGTGTCGTGGCTTCCAGTGACCTCCACGACCCTGCAAAGGTCGTTGCGCCTCCACGACCCCACAGATCTGGTACCAATGTTGAGCGACGGATGGAAAGGAAAATTTTGCCTGTACGAGTCAAGATTTTAAACCTTACAATAAACTACTTGTTAACTATCAGTTTGCCTATTGACAAGGGCACAAATGATTAATTCTTATTATCCCAAAGGTTCTAAACTAACAAAAGAAGTTGGTTAGTATTGACTGACGATCTTTGACATATTGAATTAGCACAATCTTCTTGTTGTCCTTAAACTATATGGTTTTCCTCGAAGATGGGTGAAATTGATAGAAATGATCAAACATGACATATAGCTATAGTTATCAATCATTCACTTGGAAATTGGTTAAAGAATCATAGAGGTCTCGGGCACGGTAACCCCTTGGTCAGGTCAAATCTATCTATTCAGGGAATTAGGCCAAACAAGGATGATGCAAATCCAATACATATTCAATTTGTGGAAGACAAACAACTGTCTATTAAGGCAGAGGTAAGGAAATCAAACATTTGAAAATTATACTTGCAACATTTTTCTCTTTAGTAGTATGAAGATAAACTTTTCCAAGTCACTTCATGTTATTGTGCAATGACACCAGTGAAGGTGAACTACTATAAAGATTTTTGGATGTTATTATGCAAGGCCAACACTGCAATATCTGGGATTTGAGCTCAATAGCAAATAGGTGAAAAAGCTTACTGGACATCAGGAATCACAAAAGTTGATAGCTGTTTTCAACCATGGAAACGGTACATAGTAGGTAGGAACACATGATATTGTGTTGGAGCATCTAACACATATCGAGCTATGATTTTTTATTTTTTCCAAAATGAGTTTATCACATTACTAAAGTGGCTAGGAATAAGGATTTGAAGCTTCACTACATGGCACAGATTTGTAGATGGTGCTAGATTTTAATTGATTCAGAAAACAAGGTTCCATGGAAAGTCGTAGTGAATTGAAGCAAACTACCAAGTTTCAAGTGGTCTGCAACATGGAAAGGTTCTCTCACTGTCAGGATTTCTGTATATAGTGTATTTGTGGAGGTTGGTAATGGAGCCAAAACAAAGTTTGGTATGGTATATGGCAATGTCTCACCCTGCTGCAATATGATTTGAACTGCCTTTTCAGAAATGCAAAAGCTAGGAAGCAATTCTTGCAGACACTAATCTGAATTTGACAAGTCTTGATTTGGAATTCCATGGGGACATTACAAGGAGCTCTTTAAACTACTTGTCGTATTGAAGGTTGGTTTGGTAACTGGCAAGGAAGACAATTGCCAGTGGAGGTGCCTACAAAATATTGGACTTCAATGTTGTCAATAATCCAGTCATGGGCTCCATTTAGCAGACTTTCCCAACCAATAAGACTAAAATTCTAATTTGGCTTACTCTGTATGATAACACAAAAAGAGGTTTAACTCAAAAAGGAATACAAGTGGATAGCCACTTCTGCAGTTTCTGCAATCTATGGATCAAAACTAACACTGCTTAGTGAAATGCTGACACATTAGTTCTAAAGGCTAGTTCTTCCTTGGTTTTTTCAGGTGAAATCTCTCGAAGAGTGTTTGAATTACTTCTTCAAAGGATTAGACTGTCACAGTAAATGTTTTTCATCACTTTGTGAGGCCTGGTTATGGATAGTTTGGATGAAAAAAATCACCAAATGTTCAAAGGCAGCTTTACCTACTCTAACATGATCATCTTCTGACACATGAAGGTGTTTAGATGGATCCCAAGGTCTCCCCATAAAGAAAGAAGATTGCTCAAGCTTAGGCTAATATGAAATGTTTTGGTATAGACATTCAGTCTTTGAATGGAAGACATGGTAAGTGTGCATAAGTGGTTTCAGGAAGCTAATGCAAGTGTATCTTGAAATACTAAGCTACACTAGATCCATAAAGCAGTAAGGTTCTTTAATTTTATATCTATTTTGCTTTCCTTTTGCAACTTCAGTTTTTGACTTGGATCTGGCTCTGTGGTTACGCTCAGTCTTTCTATGAACTTGTAACCATTAACTTATCCATAATTAATATACAAACGGTGGAACCTTTCAGGAAGAAAAGCCTGTGTCATGTGCTAACAATCAAAGGCAGATGATGCACATATAGATAATGGTTTAATCAGAAAGAAAGTGTCTGGATAAATAATAATATTACCTTTGTTTCCTCTGTAGAATAAGACCAACCAGGTGAGATTTCAGTTATATTGAAAATAGGATCCCCCATTGTTGTGGTCATTGAACTAGCTTCACCATCCACTGTACATGGAACCTGAATCTGAAGATCTTCTAGCAAACCAAGAGAATCACTATTTACGTTCCAGCATTCAAAACTGTTCTGACTAACGAGAACATTGTCACTAAAAGTAAGTGTTTTTCTATTGCAAGCCATAGCATCCAAATCATATAGTTCTGTGTGATAATCCAGTTTCTCTTCCCCAAATGACGCTGCAGTGATATCTTGACGTTTTTCCGGTTGAAGGAAGTCACTAATTGATTGTCCAACAGAATAATCATCACCACCAGATGTATCATTCAATGGCAATTGGGAAGATAATCTTCCAGGAGCACCATTAGATGGAAAAAAGCACTGTAAGGAACTAAAATTAATAACCCGTTTTTAACAAACATGCGAAAAAAAGAAAGAGACAGCTAAAATGTCTAGAAAGACAAACAACTCTATCATTTGTTTTACCCAAGATACAGAAATGCAAAATATTCCTTCAAAATCATTTCTAAGAACTATTTGCATCCCCTTTTCATCTCATACCACCTCCCTCTTCATCCTTTGCACCAACAACCATTGTGGCAGCACTGCTCTAGGACGCATTGCTATTTATAAATTATTTTGTTCTTCCGGAGATACATAAAGGTAATATTCCTTCAAAACCAATTTAAAAAACCATATGCATTGCCTTTATTTCATCCCCACTCCCCCCTTACTCTTCACCAATCATCCTTGTGGAAAAATTACTCTCAGACAATGTCGCTATTCCCTGAACACGCTCCCCCTCAAACTGGTTCAAAATTATTATAAAACCATAGCTTAAAAAAGGCAACCCGGTGCACGAAGCTTCCGCCATTCGGGATCTCGGGGAAGGATCCATTGTACGCAGTTTTAGCCTGCTTTTTTTTTGTAAGCAGCTATTTCCAAGACTCCCCTTCTATAAACCTAGCTTAACACACAAAAATATAGGTAGCCTCAAATAGTCAGAAAATATGCTAATTGATTACTACAACAAAGAAGAATGTTCTCCTTGAATTGTAACTTTTCCCTAAGAAAGTGCTAATTGATCTTTATGTGACATTTGATCTTTTTATGTTTTGCTCTTGTTGGAAATAATAAATTTTAATTTATTAACAAAATAAAATTGTTTCCCTTGAGATATATAGAAAATAAAGTTTTTCCTCTCAGTAGATCTCTTGTGAAAGACTAGAGTCAAGCAAAAGACTAGAGTCAAGCAACACGGATGAGTATCTAATTATCTTGGTACAAAGACACTGGCTCAGGAGGGGCACCCCCAACTAAATCACCAATGTTTTGAGCTAAATAAGCTCACATGGTGAGCATCATGGTCTTGTAACCTACCTCTACATTTGACACGGCAACTGCACTTTGCTACTTGCTCATCCAATATATCAAGTTTCCTCCACGAAAAAGGGAAAATAAGGCTATGTAGACCATTCATCTCTAGGAAAACTTCCATTGGGTCACCAGATGAGCAATTGATCGTTGGAATTATCAAATAAAATAATGATCCCATTTAATTGGACTTTCTCTCTAGTCATTACAATGTGTTTTGTTCTCTTACAAAATACATATTCAATGTTATGTGCATGACAGCTTGATTATTGTATTGAAGCTTCATTGGCATTGTAGTGGAGTACCCTAGCTTTGTCATCAACTATATATCCCAACTAAGCTCACATATTGTAAGAGTGATGACCTTATATTTTGTCTCTGCACTCACTCTAGCAACAACAATTTCTTACTTTTCCACAAAATCAAATTCCTACCTAACAAAACGTAATAGTCAAGCATAGAGAACTACCCAGCATTAGTGCTCCTGATTATGGAGCACTTTATCAGTAGCACTTTTAAGCTATTGTAA
Organism: Alpinia galanga; assembly: GCA_037177395.1. NCBI lineage: Eukaryota > Viridiplantae > Streptophyta > Magnoliopsida > Zingiberales > Zingiberaceae > Alpinia > Alpinia galanga. The sequence continues at coordinate 2,372,573 of JBAMHZ010000091.1, forward strand.
GATACCCAAAATTACTACCCAGTGGTCAAGACACGAACAACAAAGGATATGTCACATCCAGTAACTGTAAGATACTTTATTTATCCAAGCATTTTCTTACATTTCACTAGATGACTTAGTGGCTCATCTTGTTCCACTACTTTTTCTTTTTTTGATAATCTAGATGTCCAAGTTTTGCCTGACTAATCTTGGAGATAAATGGGGCAATCTCCCTTGCATAACAAACTTGAGAGGCTGTTCTATGGACAAGAGAAATCACTGTAAAGGAAAGCATTCCTAATGCCATGTTGATAAAGTGTATAGGGAAAGATAACTACAAGGGAGACAATAGAGGGAGAGGAATAGATAGATTAAGGTCATCTTGACCATGGTAGAGAATGTATCAAGAGTTTAATACTTATCTTCTAACTCCTGTCACTACAGATTCATTGCTCTATGGGTGACGTGGACATGCATAGAAAGTTTTAAAAACTCTTCTATCCTTCTATCCTTGAGTAGCCTGATGTCATAGGAGATCCCATATGCAATTTAGAAATTTGAATTGCTTTTTGCAATGGTATATGCAAGTGTGATACCCTTGCATCCACTTTTTTTCATTTGTTGTCTTACGCATCATTAACACTGTGATGCTACTCTGGTTTTTTACCCTCATCGCCATAAACTATTTGTAGGAATATCTCAGAGACTTTATTGAATCCATTGTTGGTAAATTATAATGGATGAAATAAATGCCCCATATTTTCTTAATAATTTTTCAATGATCAATAGGGAATATTACAAATAACCCCTCACTCATTACATATTTACACAACTCCATAATGCATCCCCTTAGCCTAGTTTAAATAGATTGCAGAAATCTAGCTTGTTATAGATATATTCAACTCTAGGCCTAGTTAATAATTTGATCTGAAAATATACTAACTGATTGTCAAATCTAATAAAAGAAGTGATGAATTCATTTGATTATGCTTTCTATTTGATAAAGTGACAATAAACCTTTATATGCTTTTCCTCTCATGAAACACATAATTAAAAGTTACATGCATCGCAATTTGATTGTCACAATAAAGCATCATTGACTAGCTCAATCATTAAATGCTTAGCCTACATGAGTTTGTAGATTGCTAGGCCATAACTATATACTCTTAGTTTGCACTTGATGTAGCCACCACTATATGCTTCTTGCTCATTCAGGAAATAAAGTTCCCTTCTAAGAGAATACAATAGACAAATTTAGATTCTTTATTGGTAGAACTTCTAATCATAACCTTCATCACAAAAGATACACTTTGTTGGAGCATTTTTTAGGTAAATATAAAATCTTTAAGTTACTACACGTGCAGACATAGAATTCAAGATTAAGGGAAAATTATTCTATATTGGAACCTTAGGTAGCTCCTTTTGCCTTTATATTGTTAATGAATTACAAATAGCCCCTTATTACATATTTACACAACTCTATTGCATACTCCAATGGAACATAGGAGTAAGTTCCTCACCCTCAAGGTAATCTATTGTGGGCTACAAATTAGTATTCACTGTGAAATGTTCATACACTGGAACTTTAATTCACCTAAAAGGTTGTCTTTTATGAAGGGATATACAAAAACTTATTCGAAGCCCTCAAAGGAAAGTTAGACTTTACACAATAAATTCTAGGATAAATTGCTATGTGTCAAGTAGACCACTAAGTTTCTGATCTAGGGTGAAAACTTTTAGCAACAATTTTCATCCTTTAAAGGCCATAAAATTATGTTTCTTAATTCCAGGTTTCAATCAATAAAACATTTACAGATTCACTTACAGTGTTAATGGAATTTCTAATACCATTACTTTGCTGGTAATAGGATAAACCATCACCTGTGAAAGAAACCATTGTTAGATTCTTAGATAAGAATGATCCACTTTCTTATTGACTTAGTCATTACCATCTCTCATCATCGGTGAATCATCATTAACAGTAGACACAAGTTCTTCCCATTCAAGCGTGTTAATATCATGGAGACTGAACTCATGATTTTGAAAATCATTGCAGTTATCCATCAATGGCGTACTAGCAGAACCTGAAAGATGAGACAATATACAAACTCAAAGGTTGATGAAGCTTCACTGTGGAACCACCACACAAAGAAAGTATTCGAAATATAAATCATGGAAGGTCAAATACTATGAATGTCATTCATATCATTCTGAAGGTATACAATAATCAGGCACTAAAGATGAAAATGAAGGAAAACATGTCATATTGGGAAGCATTACTTGAGAAAATTATTATACACAGGACGCTAAAGAATTTTGTTAGTGCCTAATATACATATATATACACATACATACATACATAGATGTGTATGTATATAATAATTCGTCTGTTGGGGAAGTTTTGCATGTATCTTAACCAGCATAATAGGATTTGAACAGCTGTCTCACCAGTGCAGCTGACATGATATTCTCCCAAAGTTTCTTCTGATACAACTGCAGATCCCAACTCCTCTGAATGGGCAGAATCAGTAGCCGAATGCACTGGTGTTGATGGAGAACCACCATGCATCATATTTTTTGATGATAAAATCTCAGTGCATTCTAATGATGCAGGAATTCCTTGAACTGCATTGTCCTGACACCATAGAGAAATACTGAGTACAAGGAAAACTATACTTCTATGGAATAATTAATCTCTTAATGCCATGCCTAGTTGTAAGTGACTAGCAAGTTTGTGTTGATTGTAAGCACAGACCAAGCAACCTCAGCAAATTCAATTGTGCATGAACCACGCCAGCATGTCTGGAGTTCATTCTATATAAAAAAAACTAAACACTTTTGAAGCACATTATTATTTATTTAATGACATTGGCACTCTGAAAGAGGTTCTCAAGAACATCAAATCTAAAATAAAGAAATAAATTTATGAAAAATATAGCCACTGTGGACTCAAAGACCATATGAAACTAGCAATAACTAAACTGATTAAAATTAAAAAGTTGTCATAGTATTTTTTTAGAAAAAAACTGTAAAAGTTTTATAGTTTTCTTATTTTCCAAAGCTAGCAGACCTAGTAAAAGACACACCATGTCTTGGATCTATAAAGAGAACCCTACTCTCATTCATCAATCAATGATAATACAAATTTATATTGTGGAGTTTCTCTTTCTTCTATGTGAGACTGCCCGACTGAGACATACAACAGTGAGATTACTAATTGAGACACATCTACCAACGGTCCACGTGTGATGCACCAACACCAGAAACATTCATTTAACTAAAAAAGAGGTGGGGAAGGGACAGGAGGTGGCCAATGTCTCTCCAAAGAAACCATAAGCCAAGGGAGGCACTACAACCACTGAAATTCATCACAATCAGCCTAATGGAATAACAAATCCATTAGTAGATAGGTCTTAATCACTGTCCTAAGTTCAAGATAGTGACAGTTCACCCATTTAAACCTTGTCAATCTCTGTTAAATGCACTCCTCAGTGTTCAATTTCACCCCACTTAGAACTTGTAGGAAAAGAAAAGCCCTAAGTCCCAGTTATTAATATGTGAAGCTCAAATAACAGTGAAACAACTTTCTTCAGTTGGAAGTCATGCCTAGCACTAGGTTGCTTCTCATGACATGGCATCACAATGCACTGAAATGAGAATTTAATTGACTCAATCGTCATACCAAAATGATTAAGCTTAAATCAATGAAATTTTACTCATCTAAGTTTTATATACCATCACAATAGCTTATAACATTTTATAAGAGACTAAACTGAGATGTCGTGTTGCCTCATTAAAACCATGGGGCACAGCATTGGGCTACACAAGATTTATATTTCTTTCCCATCACTAGGAGAAATCAGATTTACATTTTTTTTCTCATACATCAAAATCATTACTATAGAACATTGCATAACGCTTCTAAAGGGTTGAAAAACCTCTGATGTTTGACGGTAGTGCACCAGAACTATGCGCTCCAAGCTCCTGAATAAGAATGAATTTATATCAGTATTGATTTTACACAGCTTGATTGCATAATCAAATAAGATAATGGCGATAATAAATAAGGCATAGATGTTTTATGGATATCAAATACTATACAAAATGATGAATGGTGAAGATGGCTCAAATAATGAAATGCACTGTGAGAAGAATAGGAAGAAGATTCAGATGACAAAAACAGGAGAACGGACACCAAGCCACTCCTAAAGAAGATCCTTCCTTGCTTTGTCACAGGAACAAAATCCTAGCCCTCAAGTTTACAGAAGATTGGCCCTTGTAAAATCTCACTGAGGCTTTGTCACCATTGTCACAATCATCACAATTCTATGCCTAGAACTCATTTTGTGTGTTGATCAACCAGCAAAATGAAGCTTTTGTTTGTCAAAAAACATAAAAATGTTTTTGAAATTATGATCTCCAGTGTATATTGAGTTTGTAAGGTACAACTCATTCATGTAGTTGGTCGATTAAGTAGAAAACTATTCTAATTGTATAGAAATTCTCTGTTCAAATAAAGGTGGTTCTAGTCTTGTAAGGATGAATTTGGTTGTATGAAGACAATAAGGTTGTTTGAGGTTGGAAGGGTGGCCATGATAGCATGGTAAAAAGGTACTAGGTTAGGTAACTGCTTGGAGAGGTTGAGATTGGTGTAGAAGACTAAGAGTGCTGGTTGGTCACAGATGATTATGGTTGTAAATGACCTGAATGGATATACGGTCAAGGTGGGAAAATTGAATAGACAATGATCTATAATTGTTGGATAGATTCAGGAATCAAGGAAAAGGTGAGTGACTACAGAAAACTAGTTTCATTGAAAACTAGGCGTGAAGATCTCTTATTCACATAGGTAGACCAATGCATAGGTGTTGATCATCTAGCAGGCAAGGATTATCAATCAAGTAGAACAAGAATCAAATAGGCAGAACATATATGCAATACACTAAGACAGATGTGAGGGTGCTAAAATATATTCAAAAAGTTATATTGATAAAAATGCTTTACATATAATAAAGTATATTGCTCAAGCTGTCGAATTAATAATTTTCCATAAAAATATCTACAACCACGCTACAAAAAGCACATATATAACAATGTAGAACATGTCAGATATATGTAGCATGGATATAATTGAATACATAAAAAAGTGAATAAATGAATACTTGAGTTACCAAAGAAAATGCTTGCCCATAAGAAACTTATTTGAGGAGTAGGACAAGTAGAATTAGGATTTTTATTTGACTTGGTTCGACCCTAATCGATTTGTATGGGCATACGATCACATATGTGGCATTATAGAGCGCTTATATTGTCACGTAACAAAGCCAATTGCATATAGAAGATCATATGTGCTACCCCTACCACAAATGCCTAAGCAATGGAATATTGTTAAAAATCATGGCTAGGATGACCCGATGGAATATTGTCACATAACAAAGCCATTTTTTTTATTTTTGTTATACCTCATAGCTCTTCAATCAGACTAATCGCCGAGGGGGAGTAGCTAGAGGTAAAACGATCATAACTTTTGACTCAGGTAGAGCCACGAAACGCATGACCTATCAAATCGAAGCTCACTCCGAGACCTACAATTGTGACAGATGATTTTTCTTCAAAAAAAGGTCATCTAATACATCTTCGAGGGCATCGAAGGTTGTAAGTATTTATTTTTCTATATTTACATATTTTATTTTCTTTCTTCTGCACTACTAATCCAAGACCAAGTCTTGGAAATTTTCTTTCTGCTTGGGTTTTTGCAAGGTAATCAAAATGAGTCATCAAGAAGGGTACAGCATCGTCCGACCTCCATTCTTCAATGGAGATGACTTTCGTTACTGGAAGGGTCGGATGGAGTGCTTCTTGAAGACGCAAGTCGACATGTGAATAATCATCCAAACCGGATTCATTCTACTGACTGATGATCAAGGTGAGCCTTTGGATTGCAACAAATGGAGCAACACGATGAAGCGACAAATCGAAACCGATGCAAAAGCAACTCAGATTTTGCAATGCAGTCTATCCAAAGAAGAGCTCAATTGCGTCAGCCCCTTCATCAGAGCTAATGACCTATGGGATAAGCTCACGGAGCTCCACGAAGGAACCTCCGATACGAAGGTATGCAAAAGAGACCTATTACTGAATAAATTATTTAATTTTAAAATGTAGGACAACGAGATGGTGAGTCAGCTTCATGCTTGCATCCAAGACATTCTAAACGGCCTCCACTCCATCGGACAGAAA
>JBAMHZ010000091.1:2477833-2491324 GCA_037177395.1 Alpinia galanga
GCGGAGTAGGATCATTTAAATCATTATTGCATTCAAGTTGAATTGTAATAATTTAGTTTTTTTTTTATTTTGGTACGGCGTAAGAAACCTTCATTAGATATGCAATTTGAGTTTTTGGAACTGAGTGTTAGTTCCTTTATAAGTCAGTACCCCTTACCCGATAGCAGAGTAAGGTTAAGCTGAGTCAGCAGAACTGTAATACCCCTTTTCCGCCTTAGTAAAAGTGGGGTGTTACACCCCTTTTGATGACAAGAGAAGAACATAATGTGCTCCTATGATTGAGATACCTTCCTGAGGATGTGTTTGGGAAGATTCTTGATCCCTTTTAGAGGTAGAACATTCCACTTGCTCTAGAATTGATGAGGGTTTCTTCTCCCCCTCAATTCTTGAGGTAGAAGCCTCCATCTCCTCAATCTCTTCCTCTTCTTCTTCTTCGGATGTTGAAGCCCTTTCAACTTCTAACTCCTCACTCTCATCGGAAGATAAAACTTCTTCCCTTACTTTTTCTTCCTCTAGTTGTTGGACCGGTGAAAACTCATCATGGAGCTTGGCTAGTTTGCTCCATAGATTCTTAGCATCCTTATATTAACCTATTCTACACAATATATCATTATGAATAACTCTAGTTAGAATTTTCATTACCTTTGATTTATCTCAAAGTCTTGAATTTGCTCTTCATTCCACCTCTTCCTCTTAAGTAGTTTTCCCTTGCCACTCTTTGGAGCTTCAAACTCCTCCATTAGAATGATCCATTGTTCAATTTTCATCATTAGGAAATATTTCATCATTTGGCTTCAATACGGGAAGTCTTCTCAGACAAAGGATGGTAGAGTGTAGATGTCATTGCCTAGTTGGAAGATTGGCTTCATCTTTGATCTTGCCCTCTAGCTTGTGCTCCTTTGGTGATTAATTCTTGAAAGCGACCTTGCTCTAATACCACTTGTTGAGTATCAATGTGATCGCTAGAGGGGAGATGAATAGTGTTTTCCCCCAATAGTCATCGTGTGATAGTGTTCGTCTACAAAACTTATTAATATGCAGTAGAATAGTGATCAAAACAATAATAAGAGAAACAACACATACACAACACTAGAATATAACATTGTTCAGAACTCTAGTTCCTACTCCATAGCGATCCTTAAAGCGGACGACTCCTATAACAAAAGCTTTGCTAGCTTTTCTCCTTTTGGCTCAATACCAAGGTGGAGCAATCTTACAACCAAATACAAGGAAATACAAGTAAAGAAACACTTTACAACAAAAGAATATTTGCTTGAATGCGCTTGCGGTAATTTGGATGACTTGGTCTAGAAAGCAACAACAATTCTCCTCTAAGTTCACAAAAAATTAGCATCTTCAATATTCTCCCGAGCTCACCTTAAATAGAGTCTTCAAAGGCTGATTTCCTGTCACCAATCGACTGGTTTTATCCACTAGTCGACTAGTGTCATATTCATTATGAGATAATGGCTATCTAACAGCTCAATCTATGTCAGATAAGTGAGATCAGTTGACTAGTATCCATCATCAGTCGACTGCTACACACCTAGTCAGCTGGACAGTCGACTACCAGAGCTTCTGTGCTCTGGCCACAATTCACAAGTCGACTGGTGTTTATCACCAGTCGATTGCACCATTAGTCAACTGGCTTATAAGCCCAGTGGATTGCCCGAACTTAAAAAGCCTAAGCACCAACTATAGTCGATTCCAACTCAACTGTCTTCAACCAGTTAACTAGCCAACCATGTTAGTTGACTGGTAAACCTCAAATCTGAGGTTTACACTTCAAGTGTAATCCCTTCACGCTTGTGACTCCCCTTAGATTAGACCTCAGTCTTCAAGACACCTTCATCAGCCTCACGCCTCCATACACTAGCCTTCAAGTGCTTCTATCGACCTAGTCATGCTATCGAGTATCCACTGTCAAGAACCATGTTCTTGGACTTTTAGGCCACCAAGACTACACACTTGGACTTATGTCTGCCAAGACTACACACTTGGACTTTTAAATCACCAAGAATACACACTTGAACTTACGCCTGCCAAGACTACATACTTGGACTTACGCCTACCAAAACTACGCACTTAGACTTATGTCTACCAAGACTACACACTTGGACTTTTAGATGGCTAAGACTAAACACTTGAACTTATGTCTGTCAAGACTACACCCTTGGACTTTTCTTTTGCCAAGTCACAACTTGGACTTTCCCTTGCCAAGACTCCACCCTTGGACTTTTCTTTTGCCAAGTCGCAACTTGGACTTTCCTTTGCAAAGTCCATGTTAGACTTTTCATATTTGGACTTCTCTAATTACCAACTCCATATTGGACGTTCTCCTTTGACACATATGGTCAAACTATATTGTCAGACATGTTGACCAACCTCATATTGTTAAATATCAAAACTCAACTCGAATTCAACTCATATATGATCAATCGTGATTTAAACCGATTGCACTAATAATTTTTCCCATCTCTCCAATGTCTTCTTTTATATTCTTTTTATGCTTTCTCCCATGCATTTTTTATACACCAACTAATTATTCTTGTTATCCTATGATGTAATTAAGATCTTGAATTATTTTGGACTCAAATTTTTTACTTGCTTCGTTTTTTTTCTAAGGTACCAACTTAAGTCACATAGAGTATCCTTATAGTCATAGCAACTTCTGTCGTATCCTCTCTTAGTCATATATTTAGTAGCAACTGGTTCAAGATGAGGATACACTGTAGAGTAGCTAGCTTGAGCTGGAAGGCTTCTCTTTATACAATTTCAACTAATTCTTTAATTTTTTTATTTAATTGGATATTTTTCATTGTTAACTCCTTGATTTGATTCTAATGAACAATGCAGTTATAGCATTCGCCACCATGGTATCTTGCTCATATATCATGTAATGCCGATGTTTCTATTGAATGTGGCTCCACATTATTTACTTCTGGAGATGAAACTTTGTCTAATAAAACTCTCACATTTTTTTAGTTAGCACTAGGTACCCGGTTCTTCTAGCCAACTAATCCTGGAGGTGATCGGTTTGACCCTATGAAAGTTTTCTACTGATCACCTAGATAAATTAAGAAGTGCTCATAGTGAGCAATCTAATATTCTAGAGTTTGTTATCGCACTAGAGAAAAATCCCTATAGTGCATAGTAGCTGGGAATCGAATCAATGATACCTAAAAAATTGTATGGGTGCCCGCCACTGTACCGTAGCCCCAGGGGCAATAAAGTTCTCACATTACTAATATGTGAAGTAGTCTTCTACTTATTTATTTGTGCTCTAGTATTATATGGTCATTGGATTGAAACATACTCCATAAACCATGTTTTCTTCGTAATCAAAATATTGCATACTAATGTTTATATAGAAAATAAATTAAATTAACAAATAAAAACTTACAATAAAAAATCTAATAAATCTCTCCGGTAAGGAAATGGAGTATTCTTTTATATGTATTAGTTGATAAAAAATAATTTACTAATGGTACTTAAGCATGGAGTTATAAATTAATGGATGACTTCAACCTAATTAAATATGCTTAAATTGCTCCCACAGGCATGGTACAACAGTAAAGCGGGGCAACATCTCACAGGTTAGCACGGTTCAATCATAGACTGGGATAAATTCAACTTTGAATTTTGAAAAAACTTGGGCAAACGGCCCTGAGCTAGATGTGAATCGGGAGTTTGCCTTTTTTGGACAGAGTACATCTTCAGTATTGGACCTGCCTTATAGGGACTGTATGATCACATCATTGGACTTAGCTGCTGAGCCACGAACACTTTTCTAATGTACCTTAGTCGTCAGTGGAGATCTCGCCTAGAGGTTATTTAGTATTCCATTAGAAATCCATGGGGTTGGGTCAATCATCTTCAGAATTAGTTAGGTCGAAAGCTCAAACATCCGGTACTAATTTAAAAAAAAAAAGAATATGCTTAAATTGTTAAAATTATCTACAATCTACAAAACCCATAAGAACTTTATATGTATTAGAAGAAAACAACACACAAATAAATATATAATTTATAAAAATACTAAAATATCCTCGTCTACTTCAACTCTATGAGAATATATTTTAAGTATTTCTTCAATTCTTAATCTAATAAATTCTTTTTTAGTGAAATAGAAAGATAAAGATCTCCCATCACATGGATTGAATTATTATGAATGAAAATCTCACTTTCCATAATACCAAATAACAAGGAGATATCTCTCCTAGTAAAAGCAAATTGAAATATTTAAAATTCTAAAAGTTATAAATGTTGAATTCTAGTTTTGAAATATATTTACCAACAGCTCTCATATTTATGAAATTTCTTATATATCCTAAAAAAACAGCAAATAGAAACTATTTAATGATCTCTTTATGTTTATCATATAGGCAAATCAAACCATATAATTTTTCTTTACTTGTTAGTACGTCAAAAAAAAAAAAAAATTTAAGTGTCCTAAAATATTAGTTTATTATAATTTCCTTTCAACATTGACGGGTGCCTAAAATATTGTAAAAAAAAATAATGCAATATAAGAGACTCAAATTAAGATGGAACGGTAAGAATGGTGCAAACTATATTAGGGTTTGCTAAATTTGACACTGTAAAGACTCTACATGCAACAATAAATTTTAAGTAAAATTAGTTGATGAATGTATAAACTTCTAATATAGAATAAAAAATAATATAGTTATTGGCAATAATACAAACCATTGCAAAATGAAAGAAATTGTATGAACATGTATACAGAGGGTCTTTCGACTTTGAATATTCAAAGCTACAGTGCTTGACTAGAGCACAAACTCTTAAACATGTCTTTACAGATGATTAAGAACACGAAGCACATTCATATGTTATTATGTAAAAGAAGTTGAATTTACAACACTAACACTAGATTTGTGAACTCTAAACCGGAGTAAATATAGTAGATGCAAAGAGAGATGAACCAACGACGACATAAAATGAGAGGGATAAAATTGTTGAGCGATGATTTGAATTTTGAAGCAAGGTTTTTGTGTCACGAGGTTTTCATTTTCAACGAACTGAAAGAACACAAATTCTAAGTTACGTGCATTCGAACCAAAAACCCTTTTTCTCATTTTAAAATTTGATTCAGATGCTTTGAAGGTTGCATTAAAGCTACAACTATTGAAGAGGGAAATATTTTTGAAATTAAATGTCACTCGATAAAAATCAAAATATAATATGCCTTTTATAAAATTCAAAAAACTAAATCCATCGTTTGAAAAAAGAAAAAAGAAAAAGACACCGTTAGATAAATCCATCGGGAACAAAACCTTTATAAATTGGACTAGCTCAAGACGTCTGTAGATCTTTATACCTGATAAATGCAAAAGCAACATAAATATGCTTTGAGCAACCGAATAGTAAGATTACCACTTTAATAACCACAAGTGAAGAGGAATGCCAAGTGAATATCTTAATTCTTACAAACTTACTGCTACCAAAGAACAGGAATTTTTTAAAAATGGTAATCTCTTAATTCTTACAAGTTTATTGAGACCAATAACAGCTAGACGTCACAAATGATTCTATCTTGCTAAGTCTAATTATTCTGTGTCATACGAAAAAACATACGCCACACCCAAAGAATTGACTACTCCACATCTCTTATCTGAATCATAAATAACAAACAAAAGGGATGGAAAGAAAGAAAAACTAATAAATATGTCGGGCATTATACAACTTTCCTAACCAACCACAGACCTGATTCTGATCTACCTGTAGCATCAGTCACGGATTCTGGAGCGAAATATACAAAATGAAGATTTGAAAGAATGAATTGATAGCCTAAACCAATTGATTCCATGGCGGTCAAGAGAGATTCTGGGTAACCGACTTCAACCATGCATTGTCAAGAACAGGAAGCTGTAATGATACATAGTTGGTTGCCTGGAATCCTTTTTGGCTTAGACCACGTAAGTCAACCACAAGGATTAGCTTACCTGCTCCCCAATGAGATCTAACCCAACAGCAAGGAAAGTGACTCCTTGAAACAATAAGAAATAGAAATGAATCCCCTGTGCAGATAATAGGCTTCTCACAGAGGCAGTTAACAAAATAATAGCAAGAGCAAGCTCTTTCCGATATACACGATTCATCTTGGCTTTCCCTGCCTTCTTAATTACTTCCAATCTATTTAACTCAGCAAGACCAGACTCGGAGGATGACCTGTAAATGTTACTTTCTACACGTGGCTCAGAGTCTTCTTTGACATATGAAACCAAATCTGCCTCTGATGATCTTCCCAACTTCTTAGTAACTATCCACTCATATGAACCTCCAAATTTAAAAAGTCCAGATATCATAGCATGGAATTTAGTCACAGACATTGTGTTTTCAAAAAGAAGGTATGGTACTATAAAAGGAAATGACCTTGGCGCCGGAAGTATGCTCATAACAGACATAACACCGGGAACATAACAGACAACCCAAGCTGGCAGATGAGCTTCTGGCAGGAACATTGATAAAGGGAGTATGATACAGAACAGAGTAAACGAGTAGAATGGCAAGATCAGCTTCCTCAATAGGAAGAAAAGAAATATCAAGTTAGCCTTCTTAAAGAAACTTACCTGTCATATGGTAAGCGCATCAATCCAAAATTTCAAGTAATTGGTCAATTCAAATTCTTTGCATGGATACTGGAGAAGAACTGACCTTCGCATGAAGGATGTCAAAAAAACATAAGCGAAACAGCTGCATTGGACCTGAATGCCATCTGTGTTGCTGTTTCTTATAGGCCTCATAAGATTCTGGCAGTTCACAAAGACACTGCACATACAATTACAATGAAATCCATTGTCAAGAAGTATTTGTATAAGAATAAATTAAAACATATAGGAAAAAAATGAACTTTCATTGAACCTTGACATCATTGAGAAATATGAATTTCCAACCACAAAGGTGAGCTCGAACAGCGATATCCATGTCCTCAACAGTGGTTCTTTCCAACCAGCCACCAGACTCTTCGAGAGCTTTTATTCTCCATACTCCAGCTGTTCCATTGAAGCCAAAGAAATTGATAAATACGCCATTGACTTGTTGTTCAACCTCAAAATGGAAAGTCAAATTTATGTTCTGCAGCCTTGTGAGAAGGTTTTCATCCTTGTTTACAAAGGACCATCTAGCTTGTACTAATGCTACATCATCATGCCCCTACAGAAAATATTCAAGAAATAAAAAAAATCAGGACAGAATACAAACACGTACCACTAAGGCTATATGCACTATCTAAAATACTCTTCAAAAACTTAGTCTTCAACATAACAAAAACTTTCGTAGGTCTGAAAATTATTCCAAGTGCTTCTCCATGGCCAAGAAAAGAATGATAAAACTAAAATCATGTTCTCATTTTAGATAGCAACATTTCTGCTGAGTTAAATAAATTGAATGTAATTAAGAAGGCAGGGAAAGCCAAAAGATGAATCGTCTATATCAGAAAGAAATGTTGCTTTCTACTTCCTTATATGAAATGAAAAGAGATACCTTAAAATGTGGGATTGTCTTCCTTAAGAAATCAGGTGCTGGCTGAAAATCTGCATCAAATATTGCAACAAATTCATAATCTTTCACATAATCACAGCTCATGGCAGATTTTAGGTTCCCAGCTTTGTAGCCTGTACGAATAAGGCGATGTCTGTATATTATATGTACTCCTTTCTGCTGCCATTTTTGCACTTCAGCATTTATAATTTGCTGCACTTCCACATCATCAGAGTCATCTAATACTTGAACTAGCATTCTCTCCCTTGGCCAATCCTGGATGCAGACTGCTGCTATTGATTGTTGGTAAACCTGTTTCAGGATTGAACTAATCATAGTAAACAAATGAAATATCCAGCAAGAAAATAGCTGGTACTTTCCTGAACTTAAGTAATAAATATTCACAAATATACATATCTTCAAAAGGGAAAAAAAAAGCTAATAACAATCTCTTGTTATGTACAGATTAGGTTTAATTGAGTAATCATACAAGATACACAACATTTTAGTCAATATAATAGAATCATTTTCTTAATTTGGATATTACTAGTGATGCAATCTTACATACAATTCAAATGTAGAATAAATGAAAAATATTCAAGCACCCGATCCAAAATACAGTTAATGATTATAACAATTCGAGATTATAAAAGAAAACTAGCAGCCAAACAATCTGGAACAAAAGTTTCCAATAACTTGACACTAGATATCAAATTATGAACATTCACCAAGGAAGCATGTTTTGTATAAAATAAGTTAAGTTAGAAGTGACACTCTAGATTAAGGGCTATTAATCAAGAAAACAAAGCAAAAGATGAGAGCCGCAAATATGAGAATGTTAAGGTAGATGTACAGATATACAAGGATGAATAAGATAAGAAATGAAAATATTAGAGAGAAAATTGAGGTTGCACCTATTAAAGAGAGACACATTTAAAATAATACAAACATATACTTAAGTAACCAATAAATGTCCTAGCTAAGCGATGTGAGATCACGACAAACATGCACAAGAATCGAGAAAGAGAGAGACCAAAGAAAATTTGATTAGCAATGATAAAACATGATAAAATTAATTTTAAAATAGATAAGGATATAGTAGGAGATTAGCGCAATGGCATAAGATGATCCATATAAGTGATCCCATAAATGCTCAATTGTTGTTGTTATATTCTAGATTACAAGGGCATGCAGTATTTCATTTGGCATTCCAGAATAGGTTGAATTTAAAAATAAAAATATGAAAGGTTTGCATTTAATACAACCAGAATTAGTCTCAAGAGAGGCACAAAGTGAAGAATGTTTCACTATAGCAAAAAACCAAAGAAGGAATTATAATCTTCATTATTTCATTTGGCATTCCAGAATAGGTTGAATTTAAAACCTTGTAGTACAAATCACTTTACAATAAGATGCTAATATTATAACTTCTGGACTCAGGAATTTCTTTCTACATGCAGTATTTCAGAGGTTTAGTGTAAGGGTGGTTGATGATTACTATTAAATCATGCTAATAAAAACTGTAAAATTGGAGCTGAGTATAAAGTTCAAAAACAAAATTGAGATAGGGCCATGAAGTGCTGCCAGGATTATTTCTTTATGATCGCATGCCAATTTTATGAGTCAGCAGAGAAATCTTTTGCAGTGCACATGAGCCTTCGCATCTGATTTTGCAGTATAGCTTAGCATATAGTTTGTGTTATGTGGTCAACCTACACAATAGGTAGGTCATGTCATACCACCAATGTAAAGAGTATGCCATTTTTAGGTCAATCGGATGTTTGATTAAAGAATTTGTATTAAAATTAATTGACTGTTATGTAGGGTTTAAAATTTAGAGCTGTGTTAGAGTTTTAATCTCTCATTTGAATGATAAAATTTTGATACTATATCATGTCACTCTGATACACTTTCAGTATTTTTTTACTTTTAACTATAAGTGAAATATTTGAATGCAATAGATGTTGAGTTTATGTTTCAACACCACCCCTCTACCCTACAAGATGTTTGGTGTCTGGTAAATCTTCTGCAATTAAAATATAGATTGTTATTATTATTATTATTTCACATAATGAAGTTCAATTAAAAATGTAATAGATGTTGACTGTTGAATATATGTTTCAATCAATGTTGACTGTTAACCTTATATTTCAACATTAGCCTGCAAGATATTTGGTGACTATTAAATCGTTCGCAACGACTATACGGTATACATTTCAAATCTACTTTTATCATTTTGCACATAACATAATTCAAAATAGTTCAAGTCTTGATCGCTTGAATCTTGGAAGATCTATTGCGATGACACAACTTCTTCCTTGGACTATTCTACTACTTTTATTTTGAATATAAAATCTTGCATCTAAAATGGTCATTGAGATTAGTCTACAACTTCAACATCTTCATAGATATATAGTGAATTCAAATTGCCATAAGTTTGGGGTTTTGATGAGTACGAGCATTGCTTATGTTACATTTATTTGGATTTTTCAACTTCACATTATTCATAGAATTTAATTTAATTTTTTGTTTTAAGAATACTCAAAAGTGCTAACTAAATTTGGTTGAGAATGCAGATGAAAATTTCCTATTATATAATGAGGGGATAGTAAAATTGCTATCGTATAACCTAGAGGTCACGATTCAAATTGTGAAAGCAGTCTCTTGCAAAGCAGGATAAAGTTACATGCAATAAATCCTTCCTCGGATCTCCAAATTGGTGGGAGCTTTGTGCACTCGGCTATCAGCATAATGAGGGGGCGATGACTTTGGCTTATTGATATATTAGTATGATGACTATATATATAATAATTATTGGATGAATAAGTGTTTCTTCTATATTTTTTTGTTTTCATATTTTAAAAAACACCATTCAACAAGGTCTATGTAAGGTTTCAGATGTTGGACAATTGAGAATGTTAGGTAAAGGCATACAGATATATTTAATACAACACCTTAACCCCTAATAAGGTTAGTAAAGACCACAATATATCACCTTACTAATACCAAAAGGAATATTGTGTATCAAATGAAAGCATCAGTTCCTACAACATCTTTGTAAATCCTTTGAAGATTAGCTCATAGTTTTTCAAGACCACAATCAAATAATCATCCAAAGCAAAGACATGTACTGATATTCATTTCTCTATATATCCATCATTTTCAATTCACCACTGAGTTTGGACAACATTGTTGGAATCCATAATGATATATACACCGCTAAAGTCACAGGATAAAGATAAGGATAACATATCTCCCTCAGAAATGATAGATTAGTATAAAATGCATTAGCGTTATGATAAGAAGGCTAAGGGTATAACCCTCCATACTGGGAATCAATCTTAGCTAAAAATATTTCTCATCCTTATTTTAATTGTGACTCTTAATAGCTCTAGTATCATAAATATCATCTTTAATTGTAAGAGTAACCTTGCTAACAAATCAAAGGCTCAAATCCTAGAGTCGAAGGAATATAAGTGTTACCACTACCAAGTGCCTTTTTGCTTTCATCGCTTGCATACTTGCATTGTTGTCGACATTGCTATCATCACTACAATGGTAGAAGGTGACAATGTTTTATTACTCTCATTTCATCGTATTTTTACTCATTGGTTGTACTAAATGGATTTTGACCTATCATCAATTGGCTTAGTCCTTTAAAAGGAGGCACTTTACTTTTTTCCTTTCTTTTTATTAGAAATGTAGGAGCTTTATCTATCCCTTTCTTTATTCTCTATGACCTTTAATTGTTTGGGGTTGAGATATTTTAGAATATCAAGTTAAGATCCAGACAATATAAATTCTTGATCAAAAGCTTCATTATCATCTTTCACACCGATATCTCCTTTAGGTTGTACTTTTTCAATCTGCTAAGTAAAAAATTAAGATAATTGTAATGAACCTCCTAGTTCATTAAGTAATGGATTCTCAACTTCAATAGCTCTCCACTGATCCATTATTGGATCATATTTGTTCTAGATTAATTTAATATTATATGGGTTTACATCAGTGAACTCTTATTCTTCATTGTCTTCTGTTATGACCCTTAATTAAAGACACATAGAATAGAGAATATAGCCCGTTTTCTCTAAGCAACAATCAGAGTGACAATTTTGCACTTTCATATGAAAAAGAGAAAATTTTGACTAATTTTTTTATAACCACCACTCAACTGAAAGATAAAAAAAGTGAACAAAATTACAATAATATTTTATATGTAATAATGTTCTATATATATAGATAAAACCTAAAAAAATCAAAGATATATTTTTATCAATAATCACTACTAAATTTTCTTTTTTTAAAAAGAAACATATGTAACTACCATATAAACATCTTTTCCATCGATGCAATGCGCTGCATATAGCATTCGAAGTAATGTCGGATGATCTTGCACCAACAACTATCTACCCCTCTTGAATTGACTCCATTATGTGTGATATCTTGCACCAACAACTATAATTCTGGACCTATCTCTTAAACTACAATATTAGCCAATATAAATGATGATATTATGCAATTGCATCAATAGATTTGTGAAATACAATAACAACCTGATTTAAAAAATTATCAAAAACATATATAGAACTTTTACCCTCGCTAAACTACATGAACCTTATATATTATACCTAAAATTTTTAATGACAACTTAAAATTTAAAGGTAGTATTGTGTATCACTTTTAAACAAAGTAGAAAATAAGAAAGAAAAAGGAGGAACTAATCACATGTTTACAATTCGAACTAGAGAATTTAATATTCATGTCCCAAAATATAGAAAATTGTAAGTTTCATTTTTAATAAAAACTAGATAGGATCAACTATATGAATCATTCTATGTCATTGAGCTCTATCCCTACTATATCATCATCTATTTTTAAATAAACTTTATCTTATTTTATTATTGTTAACCAAGTCTTTTTTATTCTTCCTCTTCCTTGTTTCATGTGTGTATTTGTTATAGTTTCACCTCGCCTAATTAGAGCATTTATTAGTGATCTAAGTACATGTCGTACTACCTTAAACGTGCCTCTCAGAGTTTTTCCTCAATAGATGCAACTCAGACTTTCTCTCTAATACTCTTATTTTTTATTTTGTCCGTGTCTCTATACATTCATCTTAACATTCTGATCTTTGCAACTCTTATCTTCTACTCATGTGCTCGAGTTATAGTCCAACATTCAGCGCCATATAACATAACAAATCTAACCATCATTTTGTAAAACTTTCCTTTAAATTTTAGAGGTACTTTACGATCACATAAAACATCTTACGCTCTCCTCCATTTCAACCATCCTGCTTGTATTAGAGTAAGACATCTCTCTCAATATTTCAATCATCTTGCAAAAATGATCCTAAATACTTAAAGCTCTCAATTTAAGACAACTCGTCATCTCCTATCTTAACACTTATCTCATTACATCTAGCTAAACTTAAATTTCATATATTCTGTCTTTACTCTACTAAACTTAAAACCTTTCACTTCTAGTATTTCCCACTAAAATTTTAGTTTAGTATTTACTCCTTCACGTATCTCATCTATTAAAGTAATATCATCTGCAAACAACATGCATCATTGTACTGTGTCTTGAACGTGTCTAGTGAGTTCATCCATAATTAGTATAAAAAGATAAGGACTTAGAGCTGATTCTTGATGTAACGTATCTTTATTAGAAATGCTTCAGTTAATCCGCCTAAAGTCTTCACTCTGGTCGTTACTTCCTCATATATATCCTTAATTAGTTCAATATATGCTACGCTAGCACATCTCTTTTCTAAAATTCTTCATATAATTTCTCTTGAGATTCTATCGTAAATTTATCTAAGCCAATAAATATCATGTGTAGATCTTGCTTTTGCTCTCGATACTTTTCAATTAGTTATATGAAAAGATGTATAACTTTTATTGTCGACCTTCCAAGCATAAACCTAAATTGATTTTTGGTAATCATGATCTCCTTCCTTAATCTTTTTTCGAGTACACTTTTCCAAAG
>JBAMHZ010000091.1:2516807-2542516 GCA_037177395.1 Alpinia galanga
TATATTATTTTTCAATTCATTAATTCGGTCGACTTATTTTAATTTAAATTATCTTATATTTAAATTATATTTAAACTTAAATTTTATATATGGATATTTAACTTATGCCAGTTTATTTATTTTTTATAACTCTTTAAATCAAATATTTATCGTAAAAAATTATCATCGAAATATATTTAATTAATAAATTCACATCAACAAATACAAAAGAAAAAATATATATAATATTATTCTTATAATTACAATATGTTACATATCTTATTCTTTGATTTTATAATAAAAAAAAGAAAAGAATTTGAACGTAATTTATATAAATTAAGTTGTCTATATATCATTTTGGGGTCCAAAAGAATCAAAGCCCTCGTATTTCATTTACCATTTGAATATATGACCCTCTTATCTTAATTTAATCTAAAATGTTGTTAGAGATAGCGATTAATGTATCTTCGATTGTAAAGTCATATAAGTCTTTATTATTATTCTTTATTATCTCTCATTGTCTAAGATCTATTCTATACCAATCAAACAGGTTGTTGTGCATGATTTTGATTTAAATTTGAATTTTGAATGACTTTGATTTTTATACATATTTTTTATTGTGATTATGATGCAACAATAAAATTTTTAAATTTTGAATGTTTTAATTTTTGTGCATATTGATTATTACGATGTAATGATAAAAAAATTGAATTATAAATGATTTTAAATTTTGTGCATATTTATTGTTATAATTGTGACACAATAATAAAAATTTAAATTTTGAATGAGTTTAGTTCTTATTTAAAAGTAAAAAACAAATTATTTTTAAAAATCTAATTTCGATTTCAATAAAAAAAATATTTGGTTCTGGTTCCGATTTTGATTCGGCTTTGGTTCCGATTTTGATTCAATTCAATTCTGATTCCGATTTAAAAAATTTAGGAACCAGAACCAAACCATATGTTTGGAACCGAAACAAAACCGTGTCTTCATTTTCGGTTATGGTTCCTAAACCAAAATTGAAAAAGCGATTCCGTTTCAGTTTTTGAGCCACCGATTCGGTTCATAGTTCGAACTGAACCATAGCCACCCCTAGTATAGGAGAATTAAAGCTCACGCAGTTCACTTATCTTTTTACCCTTATTACCTTAGGAAGTAACGTTGTTAGTTTCATTTCTCATTCCCATAATGATAGTTTCCTCGGTATCAAATTCTTATATTTCGTCATCAGTTGCATTCCTTGTATTCTTTTTTCAACTTTTGTTCGATTATTAAGTAATGTTTGTGCTTCCAAAGAATCAGGAAACAAAATAGATCATCGATCATCCAATATATTATCTCCGAAACTAAAAGTTTATTCTACGATAATGGTTGATATCGAACAAACTAAATTTCTTTTGCTACGATAGAGAGGATGAGAAAACTTTAAGTTTTCTACGACCACCACCGTAAAATATCAAAATTCACTTTGCTATCTATTTTATTAAAATCAAAATATATTGTAAAATAATTCTTAAGTTCATGTTTAGAACTTGAAGATCCTCGTGAACAGTTTCTGTGCTTTTCTAAGTTTTGAACTACTACTACTAATATCTTAAATTTCAAATATATTAGTTTTTAATCCATATTTTAAACCATATTTTTTATAAATATCATATAAATTATTTCTAATATTTTGTACAATATTAGCAAGATCAAGAGAAGAATAATTTTTCAATAGAATTAAAGCATCATAATACATAACTAACATTTCATATAAATCATCTAACTTTAGTGCACGGTCTAATATAAATACAACTAAATAAATATCAAGAAAATGATAAAAATATTTTTTGCATTTTGCTTTCAAGGAGAAAAAAATTTATTCATTTAAAATTAAAACTATGCTATAAAAAGTGATCATAAATAAATGAGTAGGATCATAAACACCAGAAAATTGTTCGTTTACATCATTAAATACTTTTAAATTTTTACAAATGTTACTATGTATATTCCATTGAAGTAAAAATAAATATATATTAGTATTTTTAATAATTTATATAAAAAAATAAACATAATAATTCTCTATATTGAAATGAATGTTTAGTAATTGATATATTGAATTCCAACATAATGGTACATCACGTGAAAATTTTTTAGGTCTCATTTCATTAATTTTATAAAATTTACTTCATTATTTTATTATATTAGGATGTGACTATAAATAACGAATAATAATTTTAATTAATTTAATTTGGTTTTTTAAAATTTGTAATCCATTTTGAACACAAATTTAAAATATGACATATACAGTGAATATGAAAAAATGCACCACCAATAGCAGGTTGACAAATAAATTTAAATTTATTAATACTTGTACTATTAGAACTAATATTATCAATGATATTAAAAATATTTTATTAGTTAATTCATATTCTTCTAAAATTAACAATAATAATTAAGAGATGTGAGCAACGTATGATTCGTCAAAAACTCGATATGCTAATAAACATTTTTAAATTGTCTAAGAGTTGTCCATCCAATGGCAAGTTACATACAAATATTAATGAGTTTGTCAATGATCACTCTAAATATCAGAATATAAAGATACTTTATAATTTAATTTACTAAATTCTTCTATTAAATTTTTTTTTGCCTTATTAATTTTTTAATTGTACAAGTGTAATTCGTAGAATATATTTAGTAGATGGGTTAAAAAATTCTTGATAAAAATCTTCAAAAGTGCATTTAGACCAAAATTAAAAGAAAGATAGTCTAAAAAATAAATACAGCTCATGATTCTCTTAATTTAATATTAGAATATTTAAATAAACTTATATAAGTACTTTTAGTGGACGATGAAAATATAGAGAATTGAATTTGAAAATGTTCAACACTAAATTCCATCACGTGCTTTGTTTCAACATGTCACTTTAATGACCCATAAGCGTTGACCAATTGAAATTTATAAGAAACTCTACAATACTTACATTTGGTCTGCATTTCTCCAGACGAAAGAACGATTTTCTTAAAAATTTAGTAAAAATAAACAATTTTAAAAGTAGAGTTTTCCGAACCTTCAAAGTTTTGATACTTTCCTGTGTGTCAGCTATCGAAAGTTGTTTTGATTCATCATCGATCAATTGAATGTCCTCGAGATCAACATTTAAAATGATTATTTTTTTGCACTTCCGAGAACAAGATAAACTTCCTTCTATTAGAATCGGAGAATCGAAGTCAAAAGCGATTGAGATTTTAGAATTCAAAAAGAAAAATAAAGATGGAATGAAAATGATATAATGAACATCCTATATGGTGTTTGGAGAATAACGGTTACTAAATCATGGTCATTGATTAAAAAAAAAGGTCAAATAATCTCTACCGTTCAAAAAACAAAAATAAATATTGGCAAAATAAAAAATCAATTAAACTGGCAGTTCAAACCACCGATTCAAAAATTTTTTGGGCCTTTGAACTGTAACCAACCCATCGAGCAATAGGTCAATTACAATTTCGGCCTATATAATCAAGTCAACGGGTGACCCAATTATGGGTCCAATTTAGACCCAGCCTAGGGTTGGGTTTACAACACAGGCCAATTTCATTAAAAAAAAGTCAATTTTAAAGATTTTAAATTCATAAAAGCCTCAAATTTTACATCGATTGATTATAATTATTTATTTCATTTTATTTAACTCTTTGCTGATATTGAAACATAAAAATAGTGCATTAATTTTGTGTTCTTTCATTGATCGAATTTTATCTTTTTTAATCAGATTTAATAATTTAAATGATTGCATAATAACCTAATTCAATAAATCTTATTGCCAATTAAATAGTTTTCTAATAATATTGAATTAGTGTGAATTTAAATTGAATATTATCATTTAAATAAATTTATTATAAAAGTAAAATACTATACAATGCATGAGTCAAGTAGAGAAAATAATAAGACAATAGAATAAATTATAAAGCATTTTTTAGGTGGAAATAAATTAAATAATTGGAAGGGACACCTTGGTGCAACAGTAAAATTATAGTCGTGTAACCTAATGGTCACGGGTTCAAGTCACAAAAACAGCTTCTTGCAATGCATAGTAAGATTGCGTATAAAAAACTCAATGTAGTCCAATTCTTCCCTAGAATCCTGTATTTGCGGGAGCTTCATGGATCGAATTGCCCTTATAAATAAATTAAATAATTGATAGAAACTTATAAATGAACAAATTGCAAAAGCTAATAAAATGAATTATTAAGTTATTGAGTCATCCTATAATTTAGTATCAATAGATCCCATCAACACTTGTTGATAGGAATATTCTAGAATATTTTACATATCCAATTATTATTATGAAATGTCCAATCACTATTAATGTCCAATTGCTATTATGAATTACCAAACCAAAGTATTCTTACTTCTCCATTCTCTTTCTCTCAATTGAAGAAATGATTAGAAACTAAAATAGCAAGTACAAAAATGAGTAATAAACCTCAATATAAGTTGGTATGATTCAATTCAACATTTGTTCATTTGGATTAATTCTGTTATAATACGATAACTCAAATAATCCAAACTTTGAGTTAACTGATATTTATAATAATTTTGAAATGAAAGAAAAGAAGTGTAAAAACACTTCTTTTTTTATTCCAATAGTTAATCTTACCAAACATAAATGTCTTAATTAAGAAATTTTTGACTTTTTTTTTTACTTTGATTTTAGAATCCAATATTGTTTTGTTCTTTTGCTGATACAATATAGAACAAATAAGAAAAAGGAATTTTCATTTCCAGTCTACCATTATATTATTTAAAGATATAATCTAGTTTAGGGGCAAGAAAAAAAATAATGATTTTTTTTTGTTTAACCCATTAAAAAGATATATTCTAGAGTATGAGTCATATGGCAGTTCAAGGTTCAAATACTTATTTATTTTATTAAATTTTATTTGATTATAGCAATTTTACTATAGTTTTTAGTATAGTAATTATACTATAAAATAATAGCATTTTTATAGTCAATGGTATCAAAGTGGACTTTCTTTTCTTGATCTAACAAGTATTATCTACTACATTATGAGGTCAACTAACCCCATTATGGACATCATGGCTCTACCCTTGGAATGGGCTAAGTCACATCTTGGCCTTTGATCGATTTTAAGTCTCAATAGGAAGCTAGTGGTAGTCTATAGCATAAGACGTTTGTTGGACTATGGTGTAGCTCGCCAACCTATATCTTCTATAAGATTCCCATCATTGATCTTTGCGTTATAATGCACCATCAACCAACTAATAGTCATTGACACCGCCACCAAAATTGCACAAACCATTCATAATTTGGAGGAGATGCTCAACATCTTTAAGTAGCACCACGATTATCTTGTCATTTGGCTTACCTCATTTAGCAAAATCAATCAAGATAATAATATTTGCAAGTTACAAGAAATCACATTGTACAAAGGTTCTCATAAACTTGATTGTCAGTGAATCGGAATGATACTTTGTCAATGAGGCTTACATAGTTCACTTGTCACAAGTCATATTAAAGCGAGTATCCAATTTATTTCCACATAAGAAACCACCCTTCACCTCATCTGCCCACATGAAATGATCAATCTACCAATGGGACACATGAGACAAGTACACCAATCTACTAATTGGTGAAGACAGTGTTGCAAGGCGTTGAATGCTTTTGGCTTTCAATTCTCCCCATCCCCACTGGTGTCATTGACAAGCTCTATGGCATATGTCGTTCTTTTGTTTTGTTTGATCACCGAAGCACCCTCCGATTTCATGGGCAACCATTTGTTTTTCAAAGGAGTGTGGATATGGTGTACGGGACTTATACGCATGAAATCTAGAACATACAACGTAAAAAAGAGTCACTATGGGTACGTTGGATACATCATCAGTATCTTCAACATGTAAACATATGGCATTGGAAAGCAAAGGCCTCAAACTCTCCACTGATTAAAAGGTTGCTGCAACTATGGGACCAAATCGTGCAGCAAACTGGCAGACAAAGCAATGCCAATGTGCAACTTATCGACTGGTATGTCTCGGAGAAGCAAGGGGCTGCCAAAGCATATGACTTCTTCCGACCAGAGGGGCCGCGCAGCCATGGGTCAAAGCTATGTGGAGGCATTACCTGCTGCCAAAACACAGATTTACCTTCTAGCTACTTGCACATGGTAGATTGAGGACGAAAGATCATATACCCTACGAAGATTGCATGACCCATCCGATGTGCTAACAAGCTGATGAGTCCTATGAACACATTTTTCTGCTGCCCCATTAGTGCAGAGCTTTGGGTAAAAACCAAGAGATGGTTAGGCATTTTGCAGCAACTGTCCAGCTATCACCAACTGCTCCACCTCATCCAAAGAGCCTACTGAGATAACGGTCACCTTGTTAAGCCTCGCCTTTTGGCTATAACTTGTGTGATATACTTACCATGGCAAACTAGGAATAGGTGCCAATATGAGGGGGATATGCCCTATGCAGATAGGAAGTTTCACAAATTGCAGATACATGTCTATCGTTTTATAGGCATCTAAACATGTACAGGAGGTTTTGATGATATAATATTTACCATTCACCCAAAAAACCAGAGAGTCTGATTTCAACTCAAGTGGTGCAACCATTGACCTAATAACTCTAAGTCAACCAACATGTCGACCTGGTGCACTCTAGATCATTTAAGAGATATGAAGGCCTAAGATATATGTGGATGAGTGCACTGAAAAAGACACATCCCAAAACTATATATATATATGCAAGGACCAAGAGTGAATCGGGCAAAATTGCTTTGAATTCATAGCAAATTCATAGTTAGTTAGTGAATCTTCTCTCTCCTCTAGGGAGAAGTATATAGAAATTTATATTTAAATGTCTTAATCTCCGTATATAAAACTAAAGTTCCATGTGAGGTCAAAAATGAATATTTGTGATAGTTAGTTTGACCTTTGCAATAACTCTAGTTATCAAAGTTCTATTTTTTGTGCATGTAATTAAGGAGATGGGCTTTTAATATTAGAAAACATATACTCACGATGGGAATCCAATCTCAGTTGCTTGGATGGGTATATCAGCAACTCCACTTCTCCTAGGCAAGATTGCATAACAAAATCTTTTGAACAAACTCGCTCCAGCAGCCAAAAATACTTATCTCTTGGCCTGTAAATAAATGGAATGGATTAAATGATTAGAATGATCTGAATCAAGAGAAAAAATGTTTCTTAAACTGCAGAAACTCGAAAAAAAAAAACTTAATTTCAAGCAACTTTACCTATCAAATTCACCAGCAAAAAAGTATAAACCAATATCATTACAGGTGGGAATGTCTGATTGAAATGGCCACGCATCTCTCCGTGGCAGCAAATTTAGCTTTAATTTTATTGGTATTTGTTTTGAGAAATCATAGACTTTGTAAGATACTTGACAAGGGAAATGAGCTTCAATTTCATCAAACACATGGATGGCCATGTCAAAAACTTCAAAGACACCCCTGCAGGAAATTGAATGGCAAGAAATAACTGAATAAGTACTCAAAAAGAAATATACGTATAAAAGGGGACAATTAATTTATTATTTCTTTGTGCTAATTTACTTGTGAAAGCTCTAGCGCCCAAATAATAATGGCTATCATAATGGAACCTCTCAGAAACTTCCCGTGTACATATGTTTTATGCAGATATAAACCTACATAAACTTACAAACACAGAGAAACTTTGAATTGTGATATAACAGGAGATATCACGTTTCCATGATTATATAGACAAAACAAAATGTATATATCCAAATAAATATATGATGTAGACCTTATTCAGCTAGAGCTTCATTGTTGATATGCATTTGGAACCTCAACAAGATGCATTACACAGCATATTTCGTGGCCTAGGGGACCAACACAACTTTTCTCGAGAATTGAAATTTACAGTTTCAAAGAATATGATTAAATGTCAATTAAATACCTGAACCGATATACTAGAAATGGATAGAATCAAATGATCAACACACTATTCCCCAGAGAGACTAGAAGTGACAACAAATCTAGATAAACCAATGCACAGAATTGATAAACCATACATATAACATTCAGTAAGAAAAGTTCAGAATTCTGAATAAGAAAATCCATATTTTTACTGTGATATTAGCTGCCAGGATAGCATCCAGATAGAATTGACAACTATTTTTTAGTATAACTTGTGACCCTCTACTCTCCTAAAGGTTCCTGTTCCCCAGTGGTATGCCAAACCTAGTATGCACTTGGATAGTATCTAAACACCTTGCTGTTCTACGTTGCAACTTAGTTGTACTTATCTGCCCATGATTACCTTGGGCAAGTCTATGAGCACAAACATGGAATGAGTAAAAGACAAACAAGATTTAAACAAGTGGAAAAGTATCAATAGTCAGTAATAACAAAAGTCGACAGTTAAATTTGTATATAGATCTATATCAAGCATCAAAACATTTCAAAAATATTTTATATACTATATCACAATTTAAGTATTGTAACTGCCTTGAACCCAAGTGCATTAGAACTTAAATCCCAAGAAAATTTCCAAGGGCTAGGTTCATCTGAAAGTCATGAATATCTGTCTGATTCCGAAGGGGTAAACACAAAGAATTTAAATCAACTAAACTCTTCACAAATATGTGCATAAATCTTCTGAAAGGAAGATGGCATAATTGCTACTTAGAACAATGGTAATAAATACCTGAAAGCCCGTAGACAAAACAAAGGACTAGTATACAAAGAAACAATACAAACACAGCCAAGTGCAATGGCACCAATGGTTATGCATGGACAAAATGGTCATCCTGTGAGCCTTTTAGTTCAGGGCTGGGACAAATTTGCTAGCATGCAACAAGAATTTACTATAAATAAAATTTGCAGACCAACATAAACTGCAATTATCTTTATCAACTGCAAATATTTGGAAATTTATGTGCAATTTTCTAGTGGAAAACCCAAACACTTTTTATATTTTGTAGTTTTTTTATGAAATATATAAAAATAAGAATGGTAAGTTAGATGTGAGCATTAGAAAGCATAAAATGAAAAATACCAATATCTAAAATCAATTAGGTGTAGCTCCAATAAATTTTTTATGATGGAAAAATTAAATCAATTAGAGTAGAAAGTATAATAAATAGATGAAGAACAAAGAAAATATTAGTAATTTAGTTAGTATGATAAAAATAATAATTTAATTCATTTATATGATTAGGAACTTAGTTTTGCATACAACTCAATAGAAAGGGATAAGACCCATATAGTAGGTCCCAAATAGTTGAAACAAACATAGTTTGATAATGATGATGTATAATTTGTCATCATAGCTTAAATGTAATTCTCTTTTAAATTAAGAGAGGTCTACATTTTTTCAAGAGATGAAGGGAGGGGAGATCCCACCTGAAGTTAGATTTCAGTTTTAGCAAAGTGACTACTTTCGTTCTCAACCTCTTATCATTGTAGCGTTTAACCATTAATATTGTTACTTAATCAGAATTATGACATGGTATATTTTCAACTCCAGTGAAATGATACCACATGTTTGTCATGTCATTACTCCAAAAACTGTGTTAGTAGCTAGAATTAAAAAGAAAAAAGTTTGAAATTTTGAGGGGACATTTTAATGATTTTAAAACTTTAAAGGGCATTCTAAAAAAGAAAGTAACTAAGGGGGTGAAATGAATTTTCCCCATTAACTTTAAACAAAAGGAACTTAGAGCCAACCCTTGACATAAACCTCTAACAATAAAAAAATAGTTATACTTCTGTAGAGTTAACACATGTAGCAACATTATAATAAATGTCCTTCATCACATTAACATAGTTTATTAGATATTCTTTTCTTGTCTAATACTCACCATAGTAAATATGCTTGTGCTCTCATGTGTTTACTAAGTTACTAGACATAATATAAAAAATTTTCTTCTTTTTTCCTTTATCTCCATAAGTTGTCTTTAATAAATCACAGTTCCTCTACATTTTCAATGTAGCATTTGTAGTCGATCTTTTGGGGACAAAATCAATTGAGTTTTCAACAATTTCTACTTCATCTATCCTTCTTCTCTTAAAAACCTTTCCCAAAGTTTCAGAGTCGTCAATTTAATTCCTCTATAAATATAAAACTTCAGTCTTTGGCTTTTATCCTTCCACTCTATTAAACTATAAGTGGAGAAAATAATTGTTTTTCTTGAATCTAAAAGTTACATAACATCTCTTTATATAGGCTTGTTAAAATGCCTTGTTAATAGAAAATTAATAATAAATCCAACGACCTATTCTAACAAAAAAAAGTAATAGTAACAAACCTAATGACATATCAAATATTTGACTAAACTATATAGGATTTTTATCAAATAATTTGATATCAAATATTTGACAAAATTATATAGGATTTTTATCAAATAAATTGATATCAAATATTTGACTATAATTATATAGATTTTTTTATCTTAATCTACACTCCCTCTCAAGCTTGACTGTAGATATTGATGGGTCAAAGCTTGCCAACAAGAAATTCATGAGTTTGTTTTAAAAGTCCTTTTGTAAGTAATTGAGCTAATTGATGAGAAGTACGAATATATTCAACACTGAGGCTCCCTTCTTCTAGCTTTTTTTAACGAAGTGTTGATCGACTTCAACATATTTGGTTCTATCATGGTGAAGAGGATCGTGAACTATACTGATGTCGACTTACTGTCACAAAATAGTTGAACAGGACCTTTAAATTCTTATCTTCAATTCTTTCATCACTCTTCTTATGGATATGAGTTCACACACTCCATGGGTCATAGCTCTATACTCGACTTCTACACTACTTCTTGCAATAGTCAATTGTTTTTATTGCACTAGGTTACCAAATTTTCACATACTATTGTACAATAGTCGGATGTTGACTTTCAATCAGTGATGGATCCAACCCAATATGCATCAATGCATGCGCTCACTCTTTGATTATTATTTTTTTTGCAAAAAATAACCCTTTCCCTAGAGTTCATTTCAAGTACCTTAGAATTCTATAAATTGCATTAAGATAACCTTGGCATGGTGAGCACATATATTTACTAAAATTCCTATAAAAGAAATGTCTGGGCTACTATAAAGGAGACAACCCGGTGCACGAAGCTCCTATTAATGCGAGGTCCTGGGGAAAGGTTAGAGTACATTAAATCTATTGTACACAATATTATCCTACATTGCAAGAGACTAATTTCTCGACTGGAACCTGTAACCACAATGTTTGGTCTAGTATTAAAGAGATAAATAGGTTTTCTAACAAGACACTGATATCTTTCATTGTCCATTGACCCTCGCTTAAACATTCTTCCTTTATTCCCTAGCTCAATCAATGTATTACTTGGTTTACATTCCAATATACCTGTTTCTTTTAAGAGATCTAATGTGTATTTTCTTTGAGAAATAGAGATACCCTTTTTGCATCTAGCAATTCCTATTCCTAGAAAGTACTTTAGTGTTTCAAGGTCTTTGACTTCAAATTCTTTTTTCCATCATCAATCTAATCTCCTCCATTTCCTTGTTGGCATTCCCAATGACTATGGTATCATCTACAAATACTATGAGAATGATTTTTTCCTTTCTCAGAATGTTTAACAAGTGTATGATCTGCTTGTCCTTCAGCATACCCAAAAAAAATTATTACCTTGAAGAATTTTTCAATCTAGGCACATGCAGACTGTTTCAATCCATAAAGAGACCTGTTAAGTTTGCACATAATTTGACTTGTCAATTTTTCTTCAATTCCCAGAGGTTGGCTCATATAGATTTCCTCTTCAAGTTCGCTATTCAGGAATACATTTTTTATATCAAGCTGATGTAGTGCCCAACTAACGCTGGTTGCCAATGATAGAAGATTTTAAACAGTATTGATTTTGGCAATTGGAGCAAAGGTTTCAATGTAATTAATGTCATAGGTTTGAGTAAAGCCCTTAGCCAGAAGACAAACCTTGTATCTTTTGATTGAACCATCTGTCCCATACTTATCGTGAATATCCATTTAAACCTAACTATATTTTTTCCTTGTGGCAATTCCACTAGACTCTAGGTGATATTTAGCTTTAAGGTATGCATTTCCTTAAGAATAGCCTTTTTCCATTCAGAAATAATGAGTGTATCTTGAACAAACCTAGGAATTCTGACACTAGATAATTTCAAAGGCATGAAATGAAGAAGATAAATTAGAATAGTAGACAAAGTTAGAAGTCGAATGTTGAGTACAAGATGTCACACCAATTCTAATTGTTCTTGGTATATTGAGATCAAGAGTAGTACCTGATTGAGGATCCACTATCAGTTTATTCTCTTGACTATGGTTAGGATTAACATTGTCTTTAGTTGCCTCAAGTTCTTCCTGTTTTGAGTAGACTTGTGACTCCTATTGTGCTATTAATTCTTCCCCTACTTCCAATACTGGGACATGTGCTAGAGAATTTGTTTAAAGTATTTGAAGACTTACTTGGATTGGATTAGCTGTGGGAAGAGGTGGAGTGTCCCAACAAGCTTTATTTGGATTCCCTCCTTGAAGGAAAGTTGGAAAGAAGTAAGGAGCATCTTCAACGAAGGTGACATTGCAAGAAGCACATCTTTTTCTAGTTTGAGGACAATAACAACAGTAACCCTTTTGAGTAAGAGAATATCCGATGAAAACAATTTTAGTGGCCCAAGGATCAAGCTTACTGTGATGGTGGTCATAACACAAACAAAGGTTGTACATTCAAAAGGTTTTTAAGGGAAGATTATTGGATGTAGACTTGTGTGGATATTTTTTAATAAGAGGGGATAAAGGTGTTTCAAAGTTGAGGGGTCAAGTTGGTAATGCAGTTGATGAGATAAGCAATGGTGAAATGGCATCCCCATAGGTATTTAGGGACATTCATGGTGAACATTAGAGCATGGACTACTTCCAACAAATGACTATTCTTCCTTTTTTTACATCCATTTTATTGAGGGGTATCGACACATGAACTTTAGTGTATCATCTTGTTTTCCAATAGATGATCACCTAGAATGGTATTGAAGTATTCTTTGTCATTGTCAGTTCGAAGAGTTTGAATATGGGTATGAAAATGAGTTTGAATCACTTTGTGAAAATCTTTGAAGATTTTACTTGTGTCAAATTTGTTATGAAGAAGGTAAACCCAAGTAACTCATGTGTGATCATCAATAAAGCTTAGAAATCATTTTTTGTCCTAAGAGATACTGATTGGTGACAGACCCAAATATCACTATGAATTCGAGAAAATGGGGTGGATAGTGTATATAGCTTTGGAGAGAACAATACAAGTGTGCTTGACTAAATGGCAAATTTCAAAGTCAAACAAAGCAAGGTTTTTGTTATTGAATAGAGACGAAAACAAATGTTTCAAATATGAAAAATGGGAGACAAACATTTCAAATACTATCCTTTTTTCATTTTTCAATCCAAAAGCCTTCATGTATTCCTCTATATTTTTTGTCTACTATCCTTATATGTCCATTTAATTCTCCTTTAAGTACAAATTTTCAATCCTCGATGTATCTAATCCTTTTAGAACACTTTGAATTGAACCTTTTAATCTAATTGAGCATAAGCATTTATTAACATCCAGTGTCTTATTTAAAAAAATCAATTTCCATACGATGATTCTATCCAGTTCTCCTAACTTTGACAACCTTATCACAATGATTGTATTTCTCTCCATCCCATTTCTTACTAGTACGCATATTGTGTATATGACTAACATGAGAAATGCTAGGAGATTGGTCTCCACGTTGTTAACTGATAAGCTCGAATAAGATCTAGCTACTAAAGCCATTACAGGGTAAGAAAGACAAATATAAAAGAGAACAATTTATATATTACACAAGCATTTATATTATCACAACCACACCATGAAGCATGTCTCTCCTAATAGAGTCCTAACTTTCTAGGAAACTTAGAATTCAAGAACACTATAGTCAAAATCAATATGAGTTTATCCTCTAAGTCATATGTTAAATTCCTTGTTCAACAAACTCAATAACTGAGTGGTTGCTGGAAAACCTAAGAGAGGACTACATTGATAGAAAGCTTCAATGAATCAGTTGCATTTTAAGTTCATAACAGACAAATCCTAAAGTTTCCCTGAACAGGGGAAAAACAGGGGGGGAATGTCAAGTACGAGTAAACTTCAATACAAAGACAGAAGTCATTCAACAGCATACACAGCAGCAAAAAATAGTAATATCAAAAGCATTCAATGAAGAAGATTTCATAAGTCAACTATTCTGTTTACCCATAAGCAAGAGATGTCTAGCACTTACTTCCAACAAACTTTTGGAGCAGGAACATTCAGAAGTTTCTCATTTGGATGTATTAGCAATATTTGTGGTGGGTAAGTTGATTCAGTTGCTGGTCTCTTGGATGTGGTAGCATAATTTTCCCTTCCATCTGTTAAAACATCTATTTTGATTCAGAACATCATTTGTAAAAGAGGTCTAAATAATACTGTTGTCGTTGATACAATTGGTGATAAGCAGTCACGTTGGTCAAGGACATGAGAGAATCAATTAGCGATGCATCACTACAAGCAGAAGACTGCGGAAGGGTTTGAACCATGGACAAAAAATTAAGTTATTGAATTACTCATGAAATTTTAAAAGGGATGTATCAACTGAGATACCTCCAACTGAAAAAACAAAAGTTAAATCTCTGCTAAAGTTTGAAAACTTGAGTCATATATAAGTTGTAAAATTTTAATTAATTAATTAAACTACTAATACATGTTTGTTTTTTATTATTTGTTGATTAATTTAATCACCTTTCTCAAAGTTAAAAATACTTACATACAATTATTAATTTTTATTTTTAGTCATTTGTTCACAGTATCTTTTTTCTATTCCATAATGATTTACACTTATAATCAGCTCAGCTTTTACAAATAGAAGTTAAAATGAGCAACAAGAAAATGAAACCTTCAATTGCCCCTCTATGAACTAGGTCACGCTTTGTTTTCAAATTCTGCATCATTAAAATTCCATATTTCTAAGGGTGATACTTAATTATGCTTTCAGCTTGTTCTAAGACAAGTATTATTATATATTTTGGCAAAAATTTGTAGTCATAATTTCTTTAAATATTAGCTCCATAGCCACTATAAAATGTAAAACAAATGTATATTTTTTTAGTGTATATATTTAAAATTTATTCTTGAGCATCAAATATCAATTTTTTTTCTTGCATTTTATCGTATGGATGTAGTGAAACAATTCCAGCTTCTATTATTTCATTTAAATTTGATTTATTTTCACCACATAGCTACAATTATTAAAGTAAACAACGATAGAGATATGAGTTTTTATCAAAATTTTAGAAATGTAACATATTATATTTTGTGTTTAAATTAGATTGATTTGTAACTTAATTTTATAAGTACAAATTCAATGAAAATGAAAAATATTAAACGAGTTGAACTCAACTCAATCAAATTTAAATTTTCTTTTCAAGATTTTTTTATAAAATCAAATTTAAATTTGAAAAAAAATTATACATTCAAACGGACTAAATAGAGTTACCCTTTAATGTGATTCATTAGTTAGCACCTATTGCAATCATTATGCATCTTTAATGATATTCCAATAAAATGAACAACGATAGTGAAAAAAATAAATGAATAATTTTCTTATATTTTTTATTTAATTAAAGTGTCATATCAAACCCTAATTGTTCCTCAACATTGAAATTAAAGCTAAGAGAAGATAGAAAGGAGGGAGAGAAGAAGCTTTATACAATCTCACTGAGCCTTAATTTTTCCATCAAATGCTCATAAGATCTCTCCCAATAGAATGAAAGTCAAAACACAAAGAAAAAATAGAATTTTATCCTATTTAAATTTTTTAATTTTAAATTATTTTTTTAATTTTAGGCGATTAATTAAGTTTAACCAAACTAATATTTTAGGTTTGGGGATCAAATAAAAGTCAATTTAGGTTGAATGGAGCCCACTAATTAAACATGGTAATCAAAGTCAGGTAGGTTTAAACCAAGTTCAGTTTGAATCCATTTTGGCTAAATTAGGAATAAACCAAGTTATGAAATAGGATGGTCTAGTTTTGTTTATTTAGTGATCCTGGGGAATGTGGCTGGCAGTTCATGTTAGCAAAAGGAAGACAAATGGCTATAGATACGATGATTAGAAAGTAAGGTGAACTGAGAGGTCACGGCCTCGGGGACCTCATGTGCCCAAGCTTAGCCCTAGAGGTCTCAAGGTCTCAGCCTCAGCTGGGGAGATACTGAGGTCTTGGCCTTGGCCCTAGGGGTTTTGGTGTCTCAACCTTAGCTTTAGAGATCTCAAGGTCTGGTCTCTTAAAGGTCTCGTGGTCTCAACCTTGGGGTCTCAACGTCAAAGGTCTCGATCATGCAGGGCTAGGCATAGAGGTCTCAGCCTCAACCCCAAAGGACTTGGCCTTAGGGCTTAGTTTCATCCAAAGGGATCTCAGTGGGTCATAGTCTACACCTTGAAAAGGTATAACTCTCCCACTATTTGAGTTAAGCCTAGTCCAAGCTCCACCTAAGAAATCATTTTTTCCTATTTTCCTAGAGGATATGTCTCCTTCATCAATAGATGTGAGACAAGATTCTTGCATGATAAAGCCCCATTTGGGACCCAATTTTAGTAGCGAAAAGATGGGATCCTCCTAGAAAGACACCTTTAAATAGATGGAAATCCCAGCAAAAAGAAAGAGGTCGGATTCATATTCTAAAAGTTTCATCTCTTAGTTCCGCAGACTTAAAGTTGTTAAATTTTTTGGCAACATCATTTAGGTTAGTGAAATTTTAAAAAACTAAGAATTATTTATATTCCTCTATTTATATACTCTCCTTTTCCACTTTCTTTCTTGATCCTTCCTTCTCTTCCTTTACCTCACCTCCCACTAGTTGCCTATCATGCACATCATTCGCCGATGAGTGCCAATCCCATTCTCTTCTCTACAAAGCTCCTACCTTTCCCTTACTCTCTTGTGGTCTCTTCCCTCCTCTTTGTTTCTGTTGCACACACATTGCCACACAAGATGAGTTGTAAACTAAGATCTAGTTGAAGTTGCTCCAATGTCAATATCAAAGTTGTCTCACATGTGGCTATCAGGCAAAACAATAAATTCTACTCCTGCAAACCGACATGGCTCGACGCTCTAATTGACTCTATCAGTTGAGGGTAACTATCAGCAACAATAGATATTTTTTATGTTTTTCCTCAGAATGTATAACATTTGTTCCTCCTGTTATGCACTAGGTGGAGTAAGATATAGTAACTAAAGGAGAATCATAACAAAGGTACAACACTAACCACGCATATGTTGAAAGTAGATATGCCTACCTATTCGCAGTGTATGAAGCTGAATCATCGGAAACTGTAAACTTTTCAAGACAAACATAAGCCCATAGCAACAACAGCTCTTAAAAGTGGTCTATGAAGTAGTAATTTGAAAATATAACAACACATTTAAGAATAGCTGATGACCTACAAAGATATAAATTGTTCAGAGGTATATCAAAAGAGCACCTGAAACTTTATTTCTCATATTTGCTTCCTTGTCAGCAATAACAGCATCCCTGGTTGTACTGACATTTCCAGCAGGAAGCCCAGAATAAACAGTAGCTGCATTTGGTTGTTTGAAAACCCCAGGTTTTGTTAAACTAGAGGATGTGTATGGATCTTTTAAACCTTTTCTTGAGCTAGGATACGACATCCCAGCATAACTGCTTCGGCAGCTTGAAGGACCTGGATTTGATGCTTTAAAGGATATCTTTGGATGATTAGCAAAGCAAATTTCTTCAGTTGAAATGAATTTTACTTTTGCATTTTGAACGGCCTTGTAGAAACCCATTGGTATTGATGAGTGTTTAACATGCTTCCTGTTCCGCCACTTCCTAGCATCATCAATTTTTTTAGTAACGCTTTGGTCATTCAAATTGGGACTTCCTTTAGTTGAAGGCACCCTATTCAAGAAAGGATGGAAAGCTTTTGAATTACTTTCCATAATTGTATGAGGCATCTTTGACTCTTGAGCTACATCAACTGATGGTTTTGAACACTCATCACAATACCAAATATCTCGAACCCCAAAACGAACAACTTTCATGCAGTAACTGCAAGATTAAAAGTAGAAAAGGGGGTTGACAAGGTTAGCTTCATTGTTATCAATGCACTTAAAAAAAGATAGCTCTGATCCATTGCCTGTTTTAGATTCTCGTTGCACTTTTTAACTAGATTATCAAACTTAGATATATATCATGATTAGTTATATGAGGATTATAAAAATAATTAGAATTAAAATGAAACAAATCAAAGTAACTAGAATAGATCTTAAAACTCATTTTCTTGTCTTACACTTACAACCCTTCAGCAAGGAATTAAAAATTGTTTCTAGGTGGTAGGTGGTCAGCCAACTGCCTAACTTCTAAGCAGTAAGTAACGGCCTAGGTGGCTAAATTAAATATTACTAATATGGGGTTATCAAGTCATGGTCATATAACACATTTCAAGAAGACTAATAAAAATCAACAAAATATAACAAGAAAATATATTCAATTTCACATTGCAACTAATAGAACAAAAATTTCAGTAAAACTTAAAATTCTTAGTCATAAATCCACATTGCAAGAAATCACATAACCCATAATTATTGTCATCATATTGTAATTATGGTTTAAAATTTTGAATTATATCGAAGTTTCGAATTATGGTCAGAGCAGTATAGTTTTAATACCGTATTGCATCATGTTGATATGATTTTAGTTTTTTTTTTAAATATAAAATATAGTATAGATTAAGAATTAAATTATATTATAAGATTAAGAATAATTTGGATCAATATTTAATCAAAATAATAATATATTTTATAAGATTAAGAATTATATTTTTTTTTATATTGCCTTGTGCAATGGTAAAATTGTTGTCTTATGACCAAGAGGACACGAGTTCGAGTTCTAAAAATAGTCTCTTGCAAAGCAAATTAAGACTACGTATAATAGATTCTTCCTCAGGATCCTACATGGCGGAAGCTTCGTGCACCGGGTTGCTCTTTTATTTAATCAAAATAATAATATATTTTATAAGATTGAGAATTATATTATTATTTTTGTATCTCTATAAAAATTCTTAGTTGAAAAAGGAAAAGAAAAAATTCTCATGAATCAAGGGAAACAAAGGGGAAAGGCACTGGTCAATGTTAAAAAGTAAGTAAATAAAAAATCAATGAATGAAAGGGGAAAGTAAGCAATCGGTAGGAAAGAAAGAAAAAAAGGAAAACAGAGGGAAAAGAGAAAAGAAATTAGTAGGAAAGGAAAGGAATTAATAGGAAAGGAGATAAAGGGAATGAAATTAGAATAAAATAAAAAATGGGGTAAACCTTGATTGTAATATCTGATCTTCACTATCCATCCATTGAACTTGCTTTTTTCCATCAATGAACCAAACTCCAAATCTAATTAGGTTGCTTGGATGGCCTAGAGGAGCACGTACTTTGATTTTTAAAACACTTGCCTAAAAGAGAACTATAGTGTAGGCGAAGTAGAGGCCTAATAAAACCACCTATCTAACTTTTTTAAGCCATGCCTTTCACATACTCACATTAACCTTAATGCGGTTATATTTTTTCCATCAATGAACCAAACTCTAAATCTAACTAGGTTGCTTGGATGGCCTAGGGGAGCACCTACTTTGATTTTTAAAATACCTGCCTAAAAGCGAACTATAGTGTAGGTGAAGTAGAGGCCTACTAAAACCACCTATCTAACATTTTTTAGCCATGCCTTTCACATACTCACATTAACCTTAATGCGGTTATATTTTTAAGTCATGCCTTTCACATACATTAACCCTAAAAGGCAATGGTGTGTTTGGTTTTGGGTTTTTATTCATAACCTTAGTTATCTTCATGTGGTTATATTATTTCACCATGTTTGGTTTAAAATAATCAGTAATTCCCAAGTAATAGAGGATGTCTGCCACGTCG
The DNA here is from genome assembly GCA_037177395.1 of Alpinia galanga. Classification (NCBI taxonomy): domain Eukaryota; kingdom Viridiplantae; phylum Streptophyta; class Magnoliopsida; order Zingiberales; family Zingiberaceae; genus Alpinia; species Alpinia galanga. The sequence continues at coordinate 2,536,775 of JBAMHZ010000091.1, forward strand.
GCAAAAGGGGCATATAATTTGATTATCTTGGAAGCGTAAGATTTTTGTTCGTTTCAAGGTTAACAAAGGGTAATGCAATCAATTATCCGGAATTTTCAAAAGTCTCTTCCATGAGTGAACATCCAATTAATATCATCCAAGGATAATACAGTGAAATGTTAAACTAGGTTATAAATTAAAACCTCCAAATAAATAAATTTTTATCGCATTACTTGAGATTGAACTAAACAACATAAGTTATGTTTTATTCCTCATAACTTTAGTTATGCTATTACTTTGTGATCACGTAACAAAGGTTATGCATGATAACTTGAACCAAATACACTCTAAAAGGTAATGGCGTATTATATGTCTGCATAACATATGACAAGTGAGCCAACCAAGGACCCAAAACATTAAAAAGATCCTTTTGCATGCTGAGATAAGGTTTTAGACCTCGTAAGGATCTTTAAGGGAGCCTTATACATTGAAAACTATTTAAAACAAAAAGAGGAAACAGAACAATATGGGTTCCATACATCCGACCAGTATTCATCACGTGCATTTTTGAAGTGTCAACAGATCATTATGAATGTAATTCGTCATGTTATCACCACAACTAATGTAAGTGTTGATGAGGCAAGAGATTCTATGTCCTGCATAAACAATAAAATTATGTTTATGACACTTCAGACACATGGTAGGATCCAAGTTATCCAATCTTAAACAATGCCAAATTCTTAAAACAAAGTTGAATCAAAAGAGTCATTTTAACTTGCATTTTGGCTCCGAAACAACAACTAAAACAATTTTCAGTAAAAAGTAAAATCAGTCTTTGAGAACAAGTGAAAACTAGTTGAATCTGCACGTCTTACGTGTGTTCAGAATTCCTTTTGCAACGATGACAGGTGATTATTTGTTCCAAGAAGCCAACATCTCCACAAGTACCACACACTATTGTCTGCGAAAGCACGGGAATGCTATCATTTTTTAGGTCAACAAATGATGCATAGGAACTAGAGGAATAGACACAGTTGAAATTCAAAACAGTTACGCGGAATGAAAGTTTCTCCGAGTTAGTCCGGCGATTTCGTAAATTCAAAAACAGTTAAATTCAGAACAAGAAAAAGACCAAGACCCCGCATACCAGAAACGAACAAATACGATGAAGAAGACGGCCTTACCCTCTCCATTGTCGCCAGAGAAAGAAGCAAATCCGAAAAGGTGTGAGCTAGGGCTACCGAGACAAACGACCAGCCTCTGGTACTGGAAGCAGCGACGGCTACGAATGCACCGACAGACGATATACGAGAGACGCAACCTGACCCTTAAGCTCTACCTCTCTTTCTCCTTTTAACTGCCGCACTAGCATGAAAAGGCCTCTTTCAATTTAAAAGTTCCTTTCCGAGACTCAAAATTGTTTGCCCGCCATGTTACTCCAGGCGGGGACAGCAGGATTGGGAGCCACGTCATCACCAAACTGCCGACTCACTCGTCGGTATTCCAGGAAATGGGTAAAATAAGAGAGAGTGTCGCTATTTGCAGTCACAATCGTACGGCTGGGACAGCACAGCAGGGGTGTCCTGCGGTAAAAGAAATTCCTGATCTAACGATGGATAATCGTCAATGAGTCGATCACGAGTTGATGGTGCAACGAATCCATGAAATTTTTTTAAAAAAAAATATCATAAGTAAAAAAAAACTGAGGATGACATTTTAAAGTTAATTAAATAAATTAATTTTTGAAGTTATTTGATTTTTAAAAAAATAATGTAAATAAATAAACCATAAATATTTTTAAAATATAAATAGTCCAATTCTGAACTGTACTAAATATTAGGATGTGAGTATATTGTGCCTTATTGAATATTAGGTATTATTAAAAAGGCATATTAAAAATTGCCTAATACATAAATGCACTCTGTTTTTATTTATCAATGGGTGCATTTATTTTCATGCGTCTTCTAAAATGTTTTCTTCTAATATATTTCTCCGACTCATTTTTTACAATTGATTGATCGTCATTTTCCAAATTTTCTTATATAAAATCATATAATTTATGTAATTTTTTCCTTCTCTATGCATGACATTATTATTATTATTATTCTTTTACATGTGACGCATGTATGAATGAATCTAACAATTATTATACATTTTTACAAAAGTGTTAATCATTGGTTGTTGATTATACACTTTATAAGATTTAATATGTCTCAAAATAAGAAGAAAAAACATATATAGTCTCGTACGTAGAACACTCGATTTAGTATAAATTTAAAATTTTTAGTAGTTCCATGTACTTTTAACTAAAATATTTAATGATTAATAGTTAACTAATTAATAGACTAATAATCAGTTTTTGTTTGGGATCGTTCTGTGCTATATGGAAAAGATTATATACGCATGCATCAGAAACAAAAATATTTATATATCACATAATTTCAACAAAAAAAAAACATTAGTGCGTGAGGAAAAACTACGTACACCGTGCTACATTGGTAAGAAAAATATATAAAAATGAAAGTACGTGCATATTGTCATATAGAGCAATTACAAATCATTAAATATTTTTGGTCAGAAATACTTAATAGTTATAATAGTTCACTTTATATAAATGCTTGACCAAAATTATTTGATAGTTATAACAGTCACTTTGTATAAATGCTTAACAGCCATACTAGTCAACGGAGTGTGATAATTAGGTGAAAGTAAGTTGTGTAAAGCAAAAAAAAAAAAGCATAAATATCCTTTAGTAAATTTACAAGTAGAGTATGCCTTTTAAAATTTGATTCATACTCATGCACTAGTAACGTTTAAATCACCTATGATATTGAATCGTCCATCGAAACTCAATATAATTCTCAAATTCATTTGATGGTCAATCTTTAGAGTTAGAGATCGGTCATTTCAAGATTAGTCGCCCACATGGTCCAAATGAATCTAAATTATCAAAATAAATAAATAAATATTATATACAATATAAGTAAAAATAATAACTTTTTCATTTTGTAAAGTATCCTTTAGTAAATTAACAAGTAGAGCGTGCCTTTTAAATATTTCATAATTATAATCTTTGATAAAATATGAGCAAAAATAAAAGCTTTTTCCCTTTTTAGCAAAATATGACTGTGTGAAGCCAAGATAATTTTCTCGATTTAATCATTATAAAAATGGTCAAGATAAATTTGAAAATATTTCAAGTTGAAATATCAAGGCATACCTAACTCATAGAGAATAAATCATTGATCATCACCTACAACCTATTCATTTGACCCTCCAAAACTAAACCTTTTTTTTTAGCACAACAAATCATATTCAACTCATTTCATAACAATACAATGCTTTAATTGTGCATTTGGTTCAAATTATATATTATGTATAATCTTAATTACGTGATTACTAAATAATCACATAATTAGGATTATGAAGAATAAAATATAATCTAATATTGTTTGATTCAATGCTAAATAATACAATAAAAAAATTTCAAAAAATGAAAGATAATTTTGATTAAAATTTTTTTGTTAACTTTGAAATTAAAAACAAAATTTACTTTTCTGAAGTAATGTACTTTTGAATTATATGTTCTATTGCTTAAGAATTATTTAATATTTGAACCAAATAAAATTAGATAATATAACCTAAGTAAATAATAAGGTTATCAATAACCATTTTAAACCAAATACATTCTAATAGATTCTTGCGAAGTTTCAACGATCGTGGACGACCAACGAGACCGAAACCAGAGAGGAATGGTCAGGTAACCAAAGTTAACATATACGAACCCTAACCTACAGCCTCCCTAGCTAAAAATCAATAAAGGGACCATATATATGTGAAGGACAGTACAATTAATTACATTGCCACTCCCAATCCACAGCACCGACCGACCACCACAAAACAACAACATCCCATGGATCCACACACACAATTAACCATGAGGTCATGAACCACCCACCTTCTCAGCACCTATAGTTTAGATGAAATTCTCAAGAGAGGCAGAGAGGACAGCGAACATGAAGAGGAGAGAAGGCATAATCAGCACTCTGTTTGTAAGCAGGGCTGCATCACTGGCATCAAAGCTCCCAGTACCTGTGGGGACTACTCCGAGCACCCCTCCAGTCCCTGTGGTGGTGCTGGGAGTGAATGAGCTGGTGTTTGTTGTTGAGCTCGTTGGCATGCTGCCTGTGCCTTCTAGAGTGGTTGGAGTGGTCGAGGAGCCTCCAGTGCTAATGCCATGCAGACGCAATAGAGTTAGAGCTGTTTTGATCGTCTCAAGACATCTAAAAGAAGAACATGCTCAAGAACTTTCAGGTTTCCAAGATTTCACAAATATCTTTTTTTTTTTCATAGTTAGTTTATGATAAATCTAATTTATGATAAAAAGATGCTTTCAATTTTCTCAGATTTGAAGTCTTTTGCTTCGAAGGAACAAAAGCTCTCGCATGTTGCAATTTCTGACCAAAAGAAGGATAGAAGGAAAACAAAAACAAAAGTAAAAACCTGGAACTTGCAGGGTAGCTGCAGCCATTTCCTCCTGCGAGCGTCAAAGAAGATGCATATGTCAGAAGAAGAAGAAAGTGAAGGAGATACATTACGATTGTGTCACTCACCAGGGTCAGTTGAGGAAAGCACAGTTGTGCCACTGAAATCGCAGGCGTCCTGTGCCTGCCCCTTCCTCTGGTAGTAGCTGTTGGCAGCGTAGGAGCAGTGAGCGAGCACTGTGTTGGGATTGTAACAAGCTCCATTTTGGAGAATGGGAGTGCAGTCAGCTCCATCTCCACAAGCGAAGTCCAGTGTCTTTTGCAGGGCAGGGGTGCTCATGTCAGATCTACAGACGCACCAAGCAGCATCTGAAATAAAGAAAGGAAATATGATTTGAAGAATTGGAAGAGAGGGGATTCACCATGGAGCTAGGGAATGTCGATGTAGAGAAGTTAACTACCTGAAGGGCTAAGAGTGGAGAGAGGAATGAGGAGGAGAAGCAACAAGGCACCCATGATTGGATTGGGAGGGCAAAGGGAAGAGATGGAGGAACCACCGAACCTTGTTTTGTGCTACTGTCTCTATTGATAGAGAGCAGCGAAGAATAATGAGCAATGGCACTTGTAACACTCGTGAAATTCAATATAATTAAAATTCTCTGCGTATTTATTGCAACATGTTCATTTACAGCCCTTGCTATTGTAACACCCAACTTACAGTTTCAGGGGCTCATAAACTAGATTTTCTCCATAATTTTGATGCTTGAATTTCCAAATCTAAGAGAAGAAGTCAGTGCGATAGAATTAGGCTTCCTGATGAAATAATAATAATAATAATAATAGATATACATAGATTTTTTCAAGCAGTCATTCAAATAATACCTCAGCACTTTCCTCCTCTTCTCTGTTCATTCATAATTATTATTTTTCCTTTTGTCTCATCTTTTGAAATCAATACTACTTGGTATTGGTTAAAAAATCAGCACAGCTTGATTTTAAAAGATCAGCACCAAGTACTTTGGTCCTAATTTTTTTTTTACCAACACCAATATATTTTGACTAGTACCATTTGGTACTGGTAAAAAAATCAACACTACCTTGATGTTGATCTTAAAAGACCAACATCAACTTGGTGTTGGTCTCAAAAATCAACACCCACCAAAAAAATCAGAATTAACATTTTGATGTTGATTTTTTTTTTTGCAAACACCATATAGTACTGGTCTTTTGAATCAACACCCTTTTAGTGCTAGTGGTGTTGATTTTTTTTATCAATATA
>JBAMHZ010000091.1:2588642-2601744 GCA_037177395.1 Alpinia galanga
CTCGCGTGACTATCGCTCATCACTATCGCCGTTCGGTCAATTCCAGTCGCCAGCGCCGCGACCACTGGTGCCCGTGATCAAGCTGAATTTCGACCTGATCATGCGTGGCTGTGGTTTAGTTGTGGCTATGGACCTGCTATCAGTGACGAGGACACACCGGCAACCCCGACGGGTTCAAGGATTAGCTATAGCATGCTCTTCCGTACCTCTTTGTATGCCTGTGCGCGATGCTCTCTCAGCCTTCTGATCCGTACAATTGCACACTAACAAGGAATGCACAGTGCCTTTTTTTTCGAGCGCTCATTGCTCGGCATCGCTGTCGATCGGTCGGATTCTGGTCATGATCCAGCCAGAACCTGACCACGATCTGGCAAAAATCGGAATCCGACCGGATTGCTGTTAGAATTTGGTCTGATTGCGGTTGCTATTGGGTCGGATTCTGACCATGATCTAATGCGGGCATGATATAGTCGTGTGCCATTGTGGTCGTGATTCAGTTGCGATACGGCGGCAATCTGGCAATGATGTAGCCGTGATCTAACGCGATCCAACCATGGCCACATGCCGGCTAGGATCTAACCACATCCCAACCATGGCAGTGCGATGCCGAGAAGAGCGCATGCATAAGGGGTGGGTAACTATGAAACTCTTAAATAGATCATCATGCATTTCAACATGGCTCACTTCTCACAAAGTTTATAATCGTCTAACATACTATCTCCCATCGTCAAATTGGCTCCCTCGTCGTGTGCACTTGCAGGCCATATAGATGCCATCAATGTGTTGTTGAACACTCATCGAATTGGCTCCTTCTTTGCTTGCCATTCTTTAATTGTAAGGTTCTCCGAGTTGAAAGTTTGTGTTTGAATTTTTGTAGATCAAAATAAAGGGCCTTTAATAGTTTACACGAAATGCAAATTTATTTCTAACCTATGAGAACTTAGTTGCTATTATCATTATTATTATTTTTCTTCTTTTATTCAAGACAAAAAGCCTTTTTTTTTTTTTTTGCATACTAAATTTTCTACGAGTTGTTGGAGATAGTAATTAATGGTGACTCTCTACGCAGGCTTGTTGCAGAGTAGTCTTGTATGGATGCCTGGCTACATAAATCTTCTTCACCAGAAACATATTTAGTTCTACCTCAATCTTCATTCAATTGCCACACTACCATTTAGACTTGTTATATATGCATCTTCAAATCATGTAGGACGAGCAAATGCCTTGTGATGCAAACATAAAGAAGCTAAGATATAACAGCTAGTCAATCTATATCTCGTCGATAAACATCATCCCTGTGTAACTTTGAGATGCTCCGCTTGAACCATTACGAGTATGGGTCTTCCATAAGCTTCTGATCATAAGAAGAGAGAACATTTTAATGTGCTGTGACTTTTAAATGCTTCAAGAATGATGACTTTGATCATTTTGGAGCTTTTAGCTTTTCATATACGCCCAACTAAGTCACTTTGCCGGTTTAATAATAATGAAAAGCAATGAAACTCAACATTCATAGCAAAGTTAAGGGTAGTGATACATAGGGCAACTTTAAAAGAGTCCCCCATTGTTCCACATCACTATTTAGACGATAACCTCATCTTCATTCACACTTCATGAGAGAAAAATTCTCAAGGAACTAGTCCGTTGAACATCAACGTGTCAACCTCAACTATTATGATAATGTGCCGGATATCTAAATATTGATTCGATCTAAATGACTATCCAAGACATCTTCTTAACTACCCTACAAAGAATCATCTCAATAATGTTTTTGTTCGATTCACTCCCCTTTTGTGTTGCTTTAAACAACAATATCTCGACATAACAATCATTGTCACTATATTACTGGCGAATTAAAATTAGTGTTTCAGAGACTGTTGATTAGTATTTGTAGTGATTGTTCAGATCTCTATTAAAAATGGTTGTCATCGAATGTTAGTATAATCACAATTAAAATTACTGCAATATCATCATTTTCTAATTATTGGAACTATTTATGGATGATTAAATTTTATTTTTATATTAATAAAGATTAGATAGCTTTTATTGTAAGTAACATAACATGATTGTTGCTAAAAATTAATCGCGATGGAGTGTCTCTTACAAGGAGCACTTTATAATGAGTCAAATTTCAAACATATGATGCTCTTATGCTTATCGTTTCTTCTATGAGACAATGAGTTTTTCAACAAATTAAACTCTCATTTCCCTTAGTGAACACCAATATTTTCCCTTATATTTTGAGTAGTCATTCAACTGAGCCATTGTTTAATTAGTTTTTTTTTTTTTAACCTTCAAGCATCATGAAGAAGTATAGTAGGAAACGGTCTAGCAAGACAAGGTTGAAATGTATAACAACACTACCAAACACTGAAATGATTTGTTAATTCAAAGGGTAGATATCGACTATATATAGATTAAAGTAAAAAATGTTTAGCCATCTTCTTAACTCTACAGTATTCATTTTCCCTAAACAAGTCAACATTGGTAATTTAATCATCAAAGATAGCTTTCCAATCAAGTTTTCAATTTCATCTCAAACAACTTTCTCGATAGGTTCCTTGATCGTAGATGACGGACGTTCATTTGGCATGAGGATCATGTTGGTGTCTTCGCGATCTCACCAAACAACTAAACCTAAATTTGGACACAATCGACTTCCAAACTTGATATTTCTGTAGGTCAATCGACAACGAATACTATTTTTCCTCTTTAAATTGAATTCGCAAATTAAGTTTTTCGTTCCTTTAGATTTTAAAAGCCACTAGTTTTCCTTCCCCTTAAGAGAAGACTTGAAAGAGTATGTCATAGTACTAATTAATTATTTATATTTAAACAAAAACTAATTAATTAACTGATCATTATATTAGTGAAGCTTTTAACCAACTCTCCTCCTGATTGCAAAATAGAGATAATGAACAAATGGAGTAAAATTAAACTGCCCCACTATTAAAAGTTAAGAATGGAATCTTAAAGTCTCCTCCCTTCGATGCCATCCCTTCATATAGATCATGAATGCACTTCCATTGGCCCTTCAGGCATGGTGCATTGGTAACGGTGGGGTGGGAATATCCATGTAATGAGAGTTTGATTTTCACGTTGAACATATATTCATTATCAGTGCTCGAACCACTAATGATATTGGCTCGTCCATCAAAATTCAACTGTTCTTCCTAGATTTACGCTGGTGGTCAGTAGAAAATTTTTGTCTGGCCAAACTGATTATTTTCATAATTAATCAGATCACAGGACTTGGATACCTAAATTATAAAAAAAAATGAATGCACTTCCATTGCCTTTCTATGGTGGTTTTCAAATTGAATGGAAGTCACTTTTTAGAAAATACACACACACCACAAAAGTGACCTCCAGTACTATATGTTGGAAATTTAAATGGAAAAGAAATGTTGGATAGATAGAGGAGACTCCTATATGAAGGAGTTTAGTCCCACATTAGAAGTTGAGAGACAATATGAGTTTAGTCCTATATTAGAAGTTGAGAGACAAGTTGGTTGATTTATATTGTATCACAACACTTATAATTGTGAACAAATATGGGTGAGAGGCTCTTTCGCACGCGTGCACCTGTAGTGGGAGGGGTGCAAATCCAAGGCCCAAATTTTATTGACCCAGGTGATTTGTGTGCGAATGCGACCTTCACACATCGAATGCTGAATCAGTTAGGGTAAAGTTTACCCAAGCAAATCAACCTACATTTTAACGGTCGATCGACGACTGAAGTTTCAAATCGAGCAAGCATAGGCAATTAAAGGCCTTTACTTTGCCATCAATTGAAAATGTGTCTCAGAGCCTATATAAATAGACTTCAACTTAAGATAGAAAAAAAAGAGACAACCATAGACATAATTTTTCTGACTGAGTGAGTCAGCCTATAACCCTATTGTGATAGCCTTCAGGTGTACATTTCGTTTGCTGCAAACAACCTGTGCTTGATTGTGTAAGTGGTTTTGCCATTTGTATCTTGGAAAATAGATATCCGTCGCAACCTTGAAAGCATTGCCAGAGGGGATGAATCTATTTTAAGGAAACTATGTTTGACACATATCTTGACATCTCATTCGATATTCTACCTGCTTCCCGACTCGACAATCTGCATGCTTTTCAATTTGACAATTTGCCTGCATCCCGATTCGACGATCAGTTTGCCTCCCGACTTAGTATTATGTTCGCCTCTTGACTCGATAGTTTGTTTATCCTTAGAAATACTGACTTGGTAGTCTGTTGGCTCCCAGAGATAGATTCGGAAGTCTGTTCGTCTTAAAAGACAAACTCAGCAGTTTGCTCACCATAAGAGAGAGATTTATATTGGAAGAAAGTCATTGATAAGTCTGAATTTCATTTAACTTAAATTAAATTTGATTTCTTCATTATATCTTCAACAAACACTAGTTATAACAATCTTAAAATAGACTCTAATCTGTTGAGATGGCCACAGACCACATTCAGATAATAGTAGCAAAACAAACTCCTCAACAAGTGATGGCCCCCTCCATCTTGATTGGGATTGTCCTGATTAATTATGGGGAGAAGCTAGAGAAGTTCATTGGGTCAAATTTCAAGCGATGATAGTAGAAAATGCTATTCTACTTAACCATGTTGAACCTAGCTCGATTCTTAACTGAGGATTCTCCTAAGGTACCTGAGGGTACGGGTCATACCCATACCTTCAATGTTGTGGAAGCATGGAATCACTCAAAGTTTCTTTGTAGAAACAACATCCTCAATTATTTGGCGAATACGTTGTACAATGTGTACCGTAAGAAGAAATTGGCTAAGGACTTATAGGAATACTTAGATCAAAAATATCGAACAGAGGATGCTGGGGCTAAAAAGTTCATGGTTGGTCGATTCCTGGAATATAAAATAGTGGACTCCAAGATTGTGATCAACAAAGTCCAGGAGCTTCAGGTGATTTTACATGAAATTCACTTCGAAGGCCTGGCGTTGAGTAAAACCTTCCAAATGGCTGCTATGATAGAAAAGCTACTGCCTGGATGGAAGGACTTCAAGAATTATCTGAAACATTAGAGGAAGAAGATGAACATCGAGGAACTGATTGTCTTAATTAGGATTGAGGAAGACAACAGGATCTTTGAGAAATGGTTGTTCACTCAGGAGGTTATTAAAACCAACATGGTCAAGTATGGTGAAAACTTGAAATGAAAGAAATCTATGTCTTCCAAGATAAAACCAAAGGGAGGCGTTAGCAAGAAGAAGTTTACTGGTAAGTGCTTCAACTGTGACCGAGTCAGTCATAAGTCTTGGAGTGAAGGAAGCTGAAGAAGAAGACGTAGGAGACCAAAACGAGATGGACGACTTTTGTGTGGTGATCTTTGAGTTGAACCTGATATGTTCAAACCCTCGGCAATGGTGGATAGATACTGGAGTCACTAGATATGTATGCTGCAATACAGAGCTGCTCCACAACTTTGAAGAAGTTAAAGACAGAGATAATTAAGTTGTATATGAGGAACTCAGCAACCTTGAAAATCAAGGGCCGTCGAAAAGTGGTATTGAATACCTCGGGGAAGGAACTAACTTTAAATAATATTTTATTTGTACCGGATATCCAAAAGAATTTGGTGTATGAATCATTGTTAAGCAAACATGGGTTTAGAATAGTTTTTGAGTTAGACAGAGTTATTTTGTTTAAGAGTGGAATGTTTGTGGGGAAGGATTATGAGAGCGAGGGACTCTTTAACCTCAGTGTAATGACCATTAGATCAAAAATCAATAAAAATGAAAGTTCTTCTACTTATTTGCTTGAGTCATCTGTGTTGTGGCATAGTAGACTAGGACATGTTAACTACGATTCGTTGCACAGACTAATTAACATGCAAAGCATACCGACATTCCAAATAGACTTGAAACTCAAATGCAAAATTTGTGTAGAAGCAATGAACCACTCGACCTAATCTACACAAACGTGTGTGACTTAAAGGGTATTCTGACACGCGGTGGGAATAAATACTTAATTACTTTTATAGATGATAATAAAAAAATTTGTTATGTGTATATTCTAAAAAGTAAGAATGAGGCTATAGAAAAATGTGTTCTCTATAAAAATGAAGTAGAAAACCATCTTATTAAGAAGATTAAGGTAGTACAAAGTGATCGAGGAGGTGAACATGTTCCACCATTCACTAAGCTATGTGTTGAACATGAGATTAGACACGAAACAACAGCTCCATATACTTCTCAGCAAAATGGTGTTGCAGAGTGGAAAAATCATACTTTAAAAGAGATGATGAATGCTCTTTTATTAAGTTGTAGATTGCCAGATAATTTATAGGGAGAAGCTCTGCAAACAGCTAATTACTTTTAAATAAGGAACCTCAAAAAAATGTGGAGGAAAGCCCTTATAAGTTATGGAAAGGAAAGAAGTCATCCTACAAATACTTGCGAGTGTGGGGGTGTCTTGCGAAAGTATTGGTTCCTAATCCAAAAATGATTAAAATAGGACTAAAAATAGTTGATTGCATATTTATCAGATATGCACTTAACAACAAGGCTTATAGATTGCTTGTGTATGAATCTCAAATTCTAGAGATACATAAGAACTCAATTATAGAATCAAGAAATACCTCATTATTTAAGCATGTGTTTCCGTATAAGATCCGAGAGGATGCTAGATCCTCAAAATGTGAATATAAAACACAAGAGGAAGAAGGAGATGATGAACTAGTTGAGAATGAGATTAGACAAAGTAAGACAGCTTGGGTGGAAAAATCCTATGGATCGAAGTTTATCACTTTCATATTAGAAAGTGAGCCCTAAAGTTACTCAGAAGCAGTAAGTTCATCTGATGGACCTCAATGGAAAGAAGTAATTACATCTAAAATTACTTTGATCTTGCAAAATCATACTTGGTAACTAGTAGACTTTCCTCTTGAAAGTAAGGCATTAGGCTGCAAGTGGATTTTCAAGAAGAAAATGAAATCAGATGGCACTATAGAAAAGTACAAGGCTTGATTTGTAATTAAAGGTTACCGACAATGTAAAGGCATGAACTATTTTGATACATAAGCTCTGGTATCAAGAATAACCTCCATTAGGGTGTTACTAGCGATTGCCTCTCTTTGGAATCTGGAAGTACATCAAATGGATGTAAAAATCACTTTTCAAAATGGGGATTTAGAAGAGAAAATCTACCTGGAGCAACCTAAAGAATTTTCTACTCCAGGGAAGGAAACAAAGATATGTAGATTGGTCAAGTCATTGTATTGCTTGAAACAAGTTCCCAAGTAATGACATGAAAATTTTGATAATTTCGTGAAAGACAGTGGATTTAAAATGAATGAGAGTGATACCATCTTTCATGTCTTTATGTAGATGATATACTTATCATTGAAAACAATGATAAGATAATTAAATTCACTAAGGGATTGTTGAATTCTATATTCAATATGAAAAACATGGGTCTTGCTTATATAATACTAGGAATTAAGATACTTAGAATATCAGAAGGACTTATTTTAAGTCAGTCCCATTATGTGGACAAAATTCTTGAAAGATTCAATAAAGGAGACATTACATTAGCTAGGACTCTGATAGATACGAGTAAATATCTATCAAAAAATTGAGAAGTCAGTATCTCTCAGATAGAGTACTCTAGGGTAATTGGAAGTCTGATATACTTGATGAGTTGTACATGACTAGACTTGACCCATGCAATGAGTAAATTCAGCAGATTCATGAGTAATCCTGGTGTTGAACACTGGAAAGGGATAACTAGATTACTAAGGTATCTACGTTATACTCATAATCATGGATTGCACTATATAAGATATCCATCAGTGATCGAACGATGCTAATTGGATATCTGAAATGAAAGACTCAAAGTCTATAAGTGGATATTTATTCACTTTAAGAGGTGCAACCGTATCATGGAAATCTTCTAAGCAAACTATAATAATTAGATCCACAATGGAATCTGAATTTGTAGCCCTTGACAAGTGTAGTGAAGAGGCTGAATGGTACGACAATTCTTAGAAGATGTTCCAAGATGGCCCAAACCTGTGTCGGCGATTTGCATTCATTGTGACAGTTAGTCAGTGATTGGTTGGGCACAAATCCATCTGTATAATGGTAAGTCTAGACATATGCGTCGTAGACATAACACCATTAGACAATTACTCTTAATTAGAATTATCACTATTGACTATATAAGGTCAAAGATAATTTAATAGATCTGCTAACCAAAGGGTTAAGTCGAGAGTTAGTTGCAAGCTCATCATTGAGGGTGGGTTTGATGCTGATACGAAGTGTTGGTGCAGAGGAAATTCAACCTGTGTAGACTGGAGATCCCAAGAACTAGATTCAATGAGACAACCTAACTGCACTATGTAAAATCACTGTGGGGCATGACTCAATAGAACAGTGAAAGGATAAAGGTTAATCACACGACTTTTAATGATCCGAAATAGTAGTGTGGAATACTCTGGAGAGATCACCTATCTGAGAAAAAAGTGAGGTCACTTTGAAGAGAATTGAAGGCACAATTCTTAAATCTTCTCACAGAACCAGACGTGTTCACAGCCAAGAACGAACACACTCATGAGAATTGAACTACATTAGGAAAAGTCATGTGTGAAATGTGTCAATACTTACATGAACAGTTGAATAGTTCAAAGATATCGAGTCTACTAATCAACCAGTGAACAAATATATTCTCACAAGGGAAGGTTCAAAGGGTAAAACCTACCTGTCCAATATTGGACTTAGCTCCAGACAGCTATCACAAATTCTATTTCCGTTCATGTTGGAGATTGTTGGAAATTTATTGGAAAAGGATGATAGGGAAGATCGTCGTATGGATATGGAGGCATCTGTTTCCATATCCTAAGGGTAAAGTACTCTTTAAGTTGGTAATTAATGGCATAATAAAGAGCTCGAACAAAACGGCGAAGTTGCGGGTATCATTTCACAATCAAGCTTAAAAAGTTCAAGCAAAATGGCAGATATGCGGCTAATGTTTAAAAAACAAGCCTTTACTCTGCCATTAATTGAAACCAGAGGATACAACCTATATAAATAGGTTGTGACTCTGCAAGGAAAAAAGGGTGTGTGAAATTGTGAGATCTTTCCCTATTATGTGGTAGCCTTTATGTGTTAAGTTCATTTTGCCATGAACAATCTGTGCTTGATTGTGTTCATGGTTCCAGTCATTGTATCTTGGGAGACAGACATCCGATGAAACCTCAGAAGCATGACTCGAGGTGGACGAATATATTTTAAGGACATTGTGTGTTACATAGGCCTCGATGCTCAATTTCTCACTTAGCCCCAAGCAAGCATAGTGCTTTCCTGAGCACTCCAGCCTCGACGCTATGCTTCTTACTTAACTCCTGAGCACGCACAGTGCTTTCTCACTCTAAATGCTCGGCCTCGATGTGCGATTTTTCACACTCGACTCAGCTGCCTTCCTAGCACCCTCAGTGCTTGGTCCTTGCGCACGATGAATTCCTGAGCACCTCAGGACTCAGTCTGCAGGAACTTGAGTACCTCTTGGGCTTGGTGATCTACCGAGGTGCTCAGCCAGCTTATGCAACAACTCCCAATCACCTCCCTGTATCTCAAGCATGGTTCGTGTGCATGGTGCTCAACACATTGGTGCTCGGCTAGCATCCTCTTGGTGCTCCGACGAAACAAGACTCGACTTTTCAGCTTTTTTTAGTGTTTGGAATAGACAATGTTCGGTCTTAGGTACTCAGCGACCTCTGATTCTCAATTGGATCCAAGATTTTGGTGCTTGGTATCATCTCAATAAAAGATAAGTCTTTGGACTTTCCTCATATCTCTAGCAAAATTGATTATAAAAAGGTAATTGCAATAGTTGGTACCCATTGCTGAGTGTTATAGTAGAAGATTTTAAGCTATTCAATTCATCACAAGGTCCTAAAGTTGTTTGGATTGTCTTCTGAGGAAAGGAAAGGAAAGAAAAAAAAAAGCTTGGATGTGAAGAGAGAACCTTCTTCAATACCAATAGGCAATCACTTTGCCATCTGGATGCCAAGAAAGATGCAATGCATTTGCCTGAATTTGAAGATGAATGTATACGTAGATCTATAAAGAAAAAGTCATCTAAATGTTGGTATTTGTTGTCATGTGGTAAGAAGATTATGTTGCACGTAGATCTATAAAGAAAAAGTCATCTAAATGTTGGTATTTGTTGTCATGTGGTAAGAAGATTATGTTGCACACAGTTCTAGTACCTTGGTGGTGGCTTTGATTTGTGTTTTGCCTTGTCTTTGATTTTTGGACAACTGCAGCAACTTTTTTTTGCCTTGGATGTGCACTATAGTTGGGGCCATGCCTTGGGTGTGTGTAAACATGAATTTCTTCACATTAAGAGCTATTTAGTGTTAAAATGGGTGCATGAGGTAAAATGTTGTTGGTTCTCTCAACTAAAGTTGAAGGAGAAGTTTAGACTATTGGTGTTGGAAGAACAATGAAATTAAATTTATATTTTGATGTATAGATAGAATTTAAAATTAGGATTTTTGATGATCTAATATGGTGTGTCAAGCATGTCGGTATAGAAGTTTAACAAGTGAAGTTCAGAAGTGTAATTTGGCAAGGTGGTCTAATGACCAGACAAATCCTGGAGGTCCCATGCAAGACAAGCAAGTCTTGAAGATCCCAGGCATGACAAAAAGTCATGGAGGTCCAAGGCAAGAAGGCAAGTTCTAGATATTCTAAGTAAGGGAAGTCTTGTAAATCTTAGGCAAGGTTAGTCCTAGCGGTCTCAAATAAAGTAAGCTTGAGTGATCTTCTATTTCAGAAGATAGTGAGGGAGTATCACCATTTTTGGGGATCGGATAAATTTGAGTTAGATGCTACTCTGACATAAGAGTGAGATAACTGAGTTGCTGTAGATACATACTCTTTTGTACAATCTTTGTGATGTAGGAACTTAGGTTTACAGGTTTGATTAGATTAACCAGACCAAATGAATTCGATCGTCCCTATCAAATTCAAGCGCCCGGAGGTCCAGATGATTAGATGCATTCCAAGCAATCAAAGTCTAAGTTTAGGTCAGGTCTAAGTGTGTAATGTCGTGATAAGTTTTATCTCAGAAAACATGGATCAAAGATCCATGGTGTTATGTCACGTCAGCATCTGAGTGACCAAAAAGAGACCAATTGATCGAAGAAGGATAAAATTGAGCAAAATTGAATCTATCAGACGCGACGAAACTTCTGCCATGCTAGCATCTGGGCGCTAGAAAGAAGTCTAGGTGATCAAAAATAAATATGAGCCAGATGAGTCGAATTGGATCGAGGTCAAGCTGAAGATGCCCAAATAATGTCTATAAAAGAGAAGTTCAGTAGCAATTTCAAATCATATAAAACCAATTGAAAATTCACACAATAACAAGAAGTACATCAAAGTGATCGAGCAAGCTACTCTTCTCTCTTAAGTCAACCATTTTGTAATCAAAATATTTATATTATTGCCTTATTAATTTTTCTCTTATTGTACTTCATTCATATGTATTTTATAAGAGGTTTCTCCATCTCCATATCTTCTAAAAAGGAGAAAATATAGTGGGCTATTGCATTCAATTTATCCACGTGACAAATCATAAATCGTGGAGTAGAAACCACATTAATACTTATTTTATTTTTCGCTGCTTAAACTCTTGTTTGTATTACTTAGTTTATTTTTTTTTTGTTTATTTACTATCAGCCCTATTGAAATTTAAATAATGATATTCACCCCCTCTATCATTGCTTTAGTTCTATCAATGAGTATCAAAGCAGGGTAAGCTGATAGTATGTTAGGAAAACTCATTTTAATGCATGTCTAGGTTGGATAAAGGAGATCATACTAGTGCAATTAATTGAGTAAAACTCATCGAACCTACCTCACCTTACTCTAAACCAATTAGACCAAGATTTGGTAGTAAGTCCCATAGGTGGTTAGCTTTGAGGAAACTGCGTCTAAAGCACGTGGCTACTTTAAGAATGTCCTCTGCGACTCCCCACAGCCTAGGAGTTTACCTTAAGGGTGTGTTTGGTTCATGATAATTGTTGATAATTTTGGTTATATACCTAAGGTTATATTATTTAACCCTGTTTGTTTCAAGTAATAAGTGATTCTCAGGTAATATAACATGCTCGCCGTATCAACAAATGAGGCATAATGGGGTATAAAATTCTAAATCACATTACCTCGAAAGAGTAAAGTTTTTCTTGATTCCGGAGTTATGCATGATAATCGCATAACCAAGGTTATGAATGATAACTTGAACCAAATACAACCTAAAAGAAATTATTTGGCAGATCCAAAGCTAAGTCTGAATCTAATCTAGAGTTGAAATAATGTTTAGATAGGGGTTAAACCTTAATTAAAATTTGAAGTCCAAATTTTTTCCAACCCAAGCCTATCCTATTCCCCTATCCTTAATCCAAAATCCTAACCCTAAAACAACTTTAACTAAAAACAATTGCTTCATTTTTTTTGCTACTTACCTAAATATCAGAAAAGATTTTTGATCTTGGAAATCTACTCACATGACATTGCATAAAGGATATAATACAATTCATCCTCTTCTTTTCAATGGCAATAATTTTGCCTATTGGAAGGGAAATATAAAATATTGCCTAATTAATGACATTAAAAACTAGATCATCATAAAGACTGACTCCAACCTACCAAGGAATGAAAATGATCAACCCTTGAGCTTTGAGAGGTGAACCAGTGACATCAAGAAGAGAGCACAAGCAAATAAAAGAGTTATCACAACACTACAGTGTGATCTAACTCAATATCAACTAAGCAAAGTGGGGTCATTTTCAAGTGCTAAGGAGCAATGAGAAAAACTAATTGAGTTGCATGAAGGAACAATAAATTCTATAACCACCAAAAAAGACCTCCTTCAAAATCAACTTCAAACAATTCAAATGAAAGAAGATGAATATATAAGTCAATTACATGGTAGGTTCGAGAAGATTCTAAATGGACTACACTCACTAGACGAATATATAAGTAATTTTCAAGTGCTTTTTTTCTTCTGTTTTCAATATGTCTCTTCCAGTTGTCTCACTTTATGAGGTGCCTTGTTTCTTTTGGTGTG
>JBAMHZ010000091.1:2604241-2615067 GCA_037177395.1 Alpinia galanga
ATTTCCATATGATGTACCAATATGTTAGAATTCAATCAATTACTACAAGATTCATTTCGATACAGAGAATTATTGTGTTCATTTTTTCTTAAGTAGTTAATAATCCTAATATATATTTATTTTCACATCAATGGAATATATGTAGCAATTTTTATTAAATTTTAAAAATATTTAATGATAAACCAAATAACTTTTCGATATTTATTATCATACTTCTCATTTAATTATAATGAATTTTTATAACATAGCTTTAATTTTAAATGAATATATTAACGATGAATTTTTATCTTGTTATATATTAATAATGAAAGTAAAATGGAAAAAAATTATTATATTCCTTATATTTATTTAGTTACATTTGCTTTATATCCTAAATTAAAGTTAGATATTTTATACAAAATGTTAGTGTTAGTACGTACTATGATACTTTAATTCCAATAAAAGATTATTCTTCTCTTTATCCTGTTACTATAGTACAAAATACTATAAATAATTTATATTAAATTTATAAAAAAAATATAATTTAAAATATGGATTAAAAAGTAATGTATCAAAAATTCAAAATATTAGTAGTAGTAATGTAAAACTTATAAAAAGCATAACTTTTACTAAAAGAATGTATGAAATGTCTATGAAAATCCTCAAATTCTAGATAGAAACTTGATAATTATTTGACGATTTCTTTTGATTTTAATGATATAGATAGTGAAGTAAATTTTGATATTTTACGATAGTGGTAGTAGAAGATTAAGAATTTTCTTATCCTCTTCATCATCACAAAAAAAAAAATCTTAGTTTAGATACGGTATAAACTGTCATCATAGAACAAATATTCCGTTCTAGAGGGAATATATTGGGCAAACGATATTCTATTTTATCCCTTGATCCTTTAGAAGCACAAGCAATGCTTGATAATTAGACAAGGGCCAAAAAAAAGAATACAAGAAATGTAGTTTTATGAAGACAAAGTAAAGGAGTTCAATACCGAAGGAATTATAACTATGGAAACAAAAAATGGAAGTGAACAACATCACTTCTTAAAATAAAAGAGTAAAAAAGTAATAGAAGTATGTAAGCTTTGATTCTCCTATACTCTAAGGGGATATGTAGGTAACTTAAATAAATATAATTTTTTTTTTAATTATTTAAATTTTTTAGATAAATAATAATAATTTTGAACCGTAAATCGAATCGTGAAGGTGGTTTTAAATTGTGAACCAACGATTTCAAATTGTGAATTGAACCGTGAACTAATAGTTCTGAACCATAAAATATAATCGTCTTAGACAGTTAAGAAAAAAAGATGAATCTTTTATGAACTGTTTTGAACTGTTGAGCCTTCAATTCTGAACTGTTGGATTAAACAACTAAATATTGATTCTGAACAATGATAGGGTCTCTATGTAGTACATGAACTATTTATTTACGTTTTTTTTTTCTTCTCGAAACAATAATTTTGTTGCTATATCAAAAAATTAAGCAGATTGCAATGTGTATTAAAAAAAATTAAACTCAGAAGTCTTAAAAATTAAATTTTGTATCGTACATGCAATCAACACACGAGCAGGAAAAAAAAAAAGAAACAATAATGAGAATATTAAAGGGATGTATAGATATAAAGATGGACAAATGAAAAATAAAAACAGAGAAACGTTTAACATGTTTCAATTAGATAATGTTAACTAATAATAAATACGCTAGAGGAAGGACAGGATTAAAAAGACTTAGTAGGGATGATATAATATATGAAAATTCGTTTAAATTTAAATGATGTAAAATCATGGTAAATAAATACATTAATAAAAAAATGACTTGTTAAGAATAATATAATATTATATTATATATTTAAACATAAATAAACATATAATAGAAGATTGAATCTAATAAGTCCGTGATAACGTACATGTCAAGACTACATTATTTAAACGTGTTCTGCAATATTTGATGTAATGAAATATGTCGTGTTAAATATAAGAAGTTTTAAATATTATAATAGATGTAAAATAAGATTATAATTAATTAATTGACCCTATAACATGGAAAATTAGTAAATACTCTATTTTCTTATTATAATCTTAAATTTTAAAATCTTCAAAATATTCATAAAAGTATAACATTTAGCTTATTATTTTACTCGAGTAACAAAAATTTACATATCACATTCTACCAGATGAAATAATGATATAGGATAAAATGATAAAATTTTGAAAAATCTCAATGACTTGTGAAATAAATAAATATATTATAGTGATATGAACATTGTTAATAGACAACGAATAAATTCCAAAACTAAGAGATCAAGAGGCAATGAGATAAAACTACTCTATCAATTAAAAGATCAAGGCAAAGGAATGCATCTGAATATTTGTTAGACGCAAAAAGAAAAAAAAAAAGTTCATGCCTAAGATTGGGCCAATTCTTCTATTTCATTGGGGGAAAAGTTCCATAAGAGTGATTACAAGGCCTAAGTATTCACTATAACTGCAAAGTGGATGTGTTTCCTCATTAAAACTTATCAAGGTCTTTAAGAGAACAAATCCTAATCAATGGGCAAAAAGAATTTGAGATCTTTAATGAGCAAAGCTTCACCATTTCCATCAAAATTGCTTGCCTAACTCAACCTTTTTCACCAGTCGGACAGTGTTGTGGAAAATCGAATCCAGTATTCCTGCAACCTGATGCATTTTTAGGAAGAGGTTCAGAAAAAATGGTCGAGGAAATGTGAGAAGATTAGCTATGCAGAAAAGGAGCGAACCGTGAATACGCCTCCAACGATGGCACAAATGTTGGTGATGAAGTGGGAGAAGGATTTTGGGACTTCAGTTACCAAGACCTGGGAATTGAAATCAAGTTGGGATGTTTGGGTTGTTTTTACCAAAATAATTGTTAGTAACAAACACTAACCTGCATGGGAGACGGTTCAAAATGGAATTTGGCAACAGGGATGTAAAGACTATGCACCAAACTACTGTGGGCTGTGTACTCATACTCCTCGAGCAATTTGTATTCTTGTGAAGATCTTCTTGACACTATTTCTGTTTTTACAACTTGGAGATAGTGTTCTATCTGCAAATAAAGAAAAGCAAAAACTTAAACTCTCGCTGCTACAAAATTCAGCATGTTTTTAACTAAACCAGTGAAGGTTGCATCAAAATGGCCATTGCAAGAATTCTAAAGAATAAAAATATACTAGCAACAGACATGATATTATTAAAACTCACAGTAACATTATCGTGTGCATGATCACGATGAGTAATGTATGATTGTCCCATCAACCGATCATGACTTGCACCGAGATATGGTGTCAGTCTCTTCACTTCTGACATCATCCTGGTTGAGAGTTTTTTTCCAAAGGAAAATTGTGAAACAACATGCGAGACATTTATCTGAGATGGATCGAAGGAGTGTGCACCCGAGTGAGCTGAGAAAACAAGATTACCAGGAACCTGAATGTTCAGAAAACGAAGAACACAGTCAAGTCCAATAATATGTTGCAAAATTCAGTCTATTGAATGAAGGAAAATGTCAGCACATAAATCTAAATACAACATTCAAAAACAAATAATTGTATATTGTCACTGAAATTTACACACGAAAAACAGACAAAAGACAAATTTTACCAAGCTTGGTTTCTAGCATATTATCAACTGGCTGAAAATACAATGATAAGTACCAAAACTATCCACTTGCTTCAAACCAAGGATTGCTACCTCATCCACTTTCATCGATTGTTGAAACCAAAGATTTTTGATTGCTTGATTTCAAAGATCCATCAGAGAAGCTTAATTACCTTTTTAACACGTACAAAACCTTCTATTCTGCATCCACTAGTTAATGGTGCAGGACGTTTTGAGTGATTAGATTTATCCTCCAATGCCAGCACATGAGATTCTCTTGGAATAGCAGCAACAAATGTTTCCATCGCCTAAAATTACCAACTAAAAAGTCAGTGCATAAAGAAATAGATTATCGAGTTAACTTTTGTACATGCAGAACAGCAAAGGAATTAATGTGAAATAATACTGTTGACTCATTCATCAACCAAATGCAAGAAATAAGTGGTACCGCTACTAAGCTGTCTGTGTCACGCTCTCCGTAGTAAGATTCATGCTCATGATGTCCATAGCTTTCCCTGTGTCATTTGCAATGTAAAAGAAACTACTAAAACATATTAAATAAAGTCATTCTCCGATTTTGAAATGGATCTTTTAGCATTTAAATTTGAAAAAAAAATGTTCCCGAGTTGGTTTACATAGTGAACAAGAAATATATTTCTAGCTTTGTCAAAATTGCCACATGTATGTCAATAGTACATTAGGCTCATCGAAGCATGACCAATGTCCACTTCTAGGGATGGTAGAGAATCAAGTGCCTACATTTTTAGGAATGGCCCAATCCCATTTAAATATCTGCTTTGGACTATAAATGAGTATCTGAATCCACAGAAACCTAATTTTAAAAGGGCAAAACATGCAGGTACCCGTGGATAACTGAACCTGATTATCAGGCATAATTGGGTAACCAAATGCAAAATTAAACGACTAGGGTATTTACTGGCACCCAATTATCGTGTACCCATTATCATCCCTATCCTCTCCTAATATAATTTCGAGAAACTACTTCCAATCAAAATAATTTGACGCACACTATTTTGGATTTTAAAAAAAATTCAATCATATAAACTACACAGCCATCATGAGCATGACAACTCCCACTCAGTTAGAAATTTGAGTTACATATAAAGGGAGACAAGAATATTTAGAAAGCAACTATGACCAAAGATGCAAAAAAAAGTTTGATATGATATTAGCTTACTTAACATCACTCCCTTTCCTGAAAATCCGGATAGATGGATAGCCTTGAATATGGTGCCTGCAATAGTATAATACTTATTGTAGCTTCAGAGCAAAAGAGGTAAGACAGTATGTGAGTTTACAAGCATTAGCACTGAAAAATCTAACAAATAAGTTGTTCTTTGGTTGAAATAATCTTTGTTTAAAAGCATGATGCATGTAAAAATGTCATCTTCTTGTACTCATCTAATTACTTGTTAAACTTCAATACTACTGGAGTTTGATAAATCATACAGAAGTAGAGGCGTTTAATCAAGCTGAAACCAACATCATATGGGGATGTTTGTACATGTCAAAAAGATCACTTCATGTATCTAAACTACAATTAGAATTTGGCTATCATGGTATTTTTTATAAAGAACTGTTCATGCAACAAGTACCTTCTACATAAGTCCGGTTCTTGAGTGCAATCCACTTTTCCTAACAATATTCGTCCATCCATCTCAGGATCATACCTAGAAATGGGAAAAGTCCAAGTCTAACAGGAATGACTTTTTCAACAATAACTTAGACAAGATTGGAAATGAAAGAACTAGTAGCAATACCTTTCCTTCATTACTTTCGCTGCTCTCTCCCATGATGGTTTCTGAAACAAATAATAAAAACATAAACAAAAAACTGAAGGTAAATAGAAACCTTTGATATCATTTAGTAAAGAAACATGTGCCCATAGGTGACCAATAGGAAAATTAAGAAAGAAACTTTCACAAAAAAAGTGTAGTATTATCAATAGGAAAGGTAATATAACTCCAATCACAAGTCATCCAAAGAATTTGATCAGATACCTGCTGAAGATGTGAGCATCTATCTCCATCGTTAGATTGTTCATGCTCATACCATATCTAGCAGAATCCATCCTTCATGCTAATATATGTATATATATGAATCTCCATTGAAGTTATAACACTAAATACCAAAATTGCTGTGGAAAAAAGGCTGCTACGGTGATACAAACATTGTTCTATGGTCCAGATAGGGATATAAAGTAACACATCATCTTTGAAAGAAGGTTACTACCTGTAATCAACATTGTTCTATGGTCCAGACAAGGATGGATGTAAACTAGTAAAACATCATCTTCAGATGTATACGAAACGGACTCTAAGTCCAGCAACTCACAGTTGTCAATTACATTTCTAGCTCAGATTTGTAATGTTTTTTCACCAAACAATGCAAATGCTCACAATGCTAGTATTATCTATTCTGGTAGCACATCTAATAATATAACATCATGAATTCTATTGAAGTTTAGACACTAAAGCAATACCAGTCGATTGCTCCAGTAACACCAGGGTGCAAAAAAATTGACAACTAGGATTGAATACCTGCAAAAGAGATTGAGTTGTGCATAAGGAGATTGCTACTGTTAATAATTAACAATCATATTTGCACAACATGCATCATAATTTTATAGTTCAAGATAAGTAGTTCTTAGATTCAACACGGAGCAGAATATCATAGCAACATTTAGCTGAACTATTTATTGCATGTATTCTAATGAAAAACATGAAGGATACTATTTATGCCAGCATAATAAAGCCATTCATGGTTTTCTTACACTCAAGAAATTGTAATTAATGATGAGATCATCGATTGTAGTAATACCAGAATGCTAGAAGAGGGTGAATAACGCCTAAACATGCAAATAACTTCTTTTCTTTCCCTTACTTAGGCTAGTGCAAAGTCAAAACATAGGTTCGCTTTTCTCAATTATGTTTTATGGAAATTAGTAACATAGAGTATGGAAACATAAAAACAATATAAACACATTACTAATTCGAGATATCATGTAGTTGAGAACCAGATCTTACATCACAGCCTAACGATCTGTTGGACGGATCAAGTCTGAATTTCTCACTATAAAAGCAAATTCCTTTAAAGAAGTGAAGAAACCTCATCCAGAATATCTTCTTACAAATATACAATATAACTACAATGAAAATGTTACCAATTGAATACTTGTTGAGTATGAGTTGTATATTCAAGATCTCCTTGCACCTCTATATATAACAACGAGAGTGCATTTAAATAAAGGATAAGACAACTCATTCAGATAGCCTTTAGTTGGAATGAGTCGACTCAATAGTTCAACAATCAATTGATGTCCTGATAAGAAAACCTTATCGACTAATGGCTAGTATATAGTTGGCGAACTCTACATCCGGTCAATTAATAACACTTCCAGTCGACTCAAGCTGCATTCAGTCAATTAACTTGGATAAGTCCATAAGCTTATCTACCAATAAATTTTTATCTTTAGTTGACTTCACGAGGATCCAATCAAATCGAACCATGTTTAGTCAATTGATACCCATGATAGTCGCCTTAGCTAGCCGATACATTAAGCTTATCTTATACGATGGTCATATGAGTTGACTCAATTAAAACAGAGAGTAAGTTATTTTCCAACATAAGATTCTAGTCGACCAAGTGCTCGACTAAGCATCCCAGTCGACTGGACATATTAGTCAACTCAATCTTCAATTTTACTCAACTTACACATAGTAAGCCCTCACAAACCTCTAAAATCAAGCTCATGCTAAGACTGACCACAAACTCATTCCCTAAATCATGAACCCACAAATTACAAATTGCACAATCTCTTACAGCTCACTGTCTTCCAATTATCACAATTTTACATCATTCAAGAATCCACCCTTTCTTTGGACCTCAATGTCTTAGATGCACCAAGCTCACAACCTAGTCCACCTAGTCCCCATGTCATCCTTCACTATCACCTACAAAGTTGACATCTTGCAACTCCTATCAAAGTTGTCAAACCAATTCTAAACTCATGTTGCGGTTCCTCAGATGTCCCATTCATTCCTCTGAATTCCAGCAAACATTTTAAACCTTAAGTCCAACCAACTTGGCCATGCCAAGTCCACATCACAACTCAACCACGTTGAGTTATAAGCTCTGCAAGCTTCATGTGCATAATAACAAGTCCCTACAAACTCCATGCACACATCAGTGCATGAGCAAAATCTTATCTTAAAATCCTTACCAACACATCAAAACATCTTGATTGAACACGGCTAGTAAAATCATGAATACACCGACAATTAATAGATTGCAGTAGAAAGTGAACATAGGATATGGAAATTTGTATGGTGGAACTTGGAAGTCGAAACCATATAAAGTTGGATACTTATGTGAAAAGAAACATTTACCTAGATGTTAGACAAACCTTGTGACTTGAAGCGTTATAAACCTGATCATAAAAATCTGCTAACTTCAGTTTAATCAATTTGTCTGATGGGGTAATTAGCTTTTATATTGTATGTTCAAGGAGTTCTAAAGTCATGTGAATAAAAGTATGCTTAAATCGAATCTCATATAACTAAAAAATGACCAGAAAGTTTGATGTTAAATTCACAAGTTCTCTTACCGGTGTGAATATTTTTCAAAATTCTCCAAAGTCAAATAATCAGAACCTTCACTATCCTCTTCAATATCATCCCCATGTTTATTTAGTACAGGGATTGGTCCCGAATGAAATTCAGATCCAGTTGATACCAGGTTCGGATCTATTGAAAACTTGCGAATTGTTTTTGTAATATTTAACCTATTCTGCAAATTGGTGAATGTTGAAAGAGTTAAAATGTAAACATAAATAGGGTTTGCATTGTAGTTAAATAGTACTAATGAAAAAAACAGATGTTAGAAATAGATCACATACTGCTGTGTATCATTGTTTTAGTATTTCTAAACAAGATAATAAAAAATAAGTTGATTTACATGGCACTAAACCATGTAAAGACCCCGATGGTGTGGGAAAATCATGTAAACTATGGTTGACAAACATTTAGAATTCACCAGTCTTTGTGAATCAAGTGAGGGATCCCCAAAGTCTCAGAGATGACTTCCAGATACCATCACAATCATAAACATACCCTGCAGTCCTATTGGCCTAGCATCATTATCTTGAAGTTCCAATATGTCTCAATAGCCAATAGACCTAAATCCCCATGATGTTTCAAAGGGATGATGAGGGAAAAGACCTAAATCCCCATGATTACATGCCATGATGTCGCATAAAGATTGTCAAGTAGAAATGTGTTTAATACCTTTATTACCATTACAAGTTAGATGAGGATCAGAATCTGCAAAAAGTAATGGCTGTAAATGATGAGTAAAGAAACTTACTGTTCCCAGTACATCGCTAACATCAACAGATGCAAATTCACAGGATAATGCTGGAAAACTACACATGAATTAAATATTGAATTGTCAGACAAGTTAAGGCATAGATGGAATAAAAAAAGATTAATGTAGATAAAGCATTTATGCTATGAGACATAGCAATTAGAAGTAGCTTCAAGCATGGATCAAATTTCCATTAAATAACCATTTCAGTAGTTATTTTTCAGTTATCCTGGTGGTATATTGAGCCAAAATTCCAGCATCCTTCAAGAACGTATTTTTAAAGAAAAAGAAAACCAATTGCTAATTTAATATTCATCAGAGAGGTACAAGTTGAACCCTGACTTGACTTTTGATTCCATGCCTTCAAGTTAAAGGTAGCCAATTGCTGAAAGATCACATAGCCTATATCTTATTAAACTAAGAACTACTGCTAGTATTAAGGGAATAAGAATTCAAAAGTAGAACACCAGCTGATCACTTATGTAAGAGATGGATACTAACCAGAATCCAGAGTAGTGCAGGAAAGTAATTAAAAAAATGCATGCAACATCCAGATTGTTAACCAATAAATGTATGTGAATGAGAATCAAATTTGTCAAACAAATTTTCATACAAACAGAACCTTATGTTAAAATCAATTCGCAAAAATTCTCCATCTGAACTCCTATCAACAATTACAGATGTTGATGTGCTCACTGTCAAATAATTGTTCAGCTCCTGAAACAGAAAATTAAGTCATAAATATTGTAGACAAAAGTCCATGAGTACAATATAAAAAACATTCTTTGGTAAATAAACAAAAATTTAAATATTTAATTGATATAGTGTATTTTTAAAGATCATTCCTGCATATACTATTTGTGTTGAACATTGAAGAAAATGAAGAAAGAACTACAAGAGGCTTGTTCGAAAAACATTATCAATTAGTAGTTGTTCAAAATCCCTTACCTTTTGATTCATAACTAGAAGCCAGGAAGTTAACTTTTCATAACTGAAATTTTCTTCAAAAGGGCATCTAATACTTTTATAACTTTCCTAGTTGGCTTTCCTCTACTTCATTGTTTTGTAATTGATCAAAGCATGGTGTATGTCTAAACATTTAAGTCAAGTTGATGAAATATCAAAGAAGTTGTTAGAATGTAGATTCTTTTTCTCAGCGGCCATTAGAATTTCCAGAGATGAAATAATAGTAACCAAATTCATTGGGGTTGGCCCCCAAGAGTTACTGAATCAAGAAATATGACAAAATATCATTTATATATCAACTTAATGATTAAAATCGCAAGCATAATGATTTCTTCATAAATATATAAAAGACCAACAACTAGTTGCACCAAAATAAAGTGACAAGGAAAAATGACAAACCATTCCAAACAAAAACATGATGGAGAATGCTGCTATGATGGATAATCCTGCACCAGAAAGTGATGCCTCTGTCAAATCTCGGGGTATTTTCCTGTAGTGCAAAAGGAGGTTTCAGCACCAACAGTTACTCAAGTCGCTTATAATTGTTTCTTACTCAGGTATCTCCTCCTCCATGCCAGAATAGGAAACAAAATTAATAATTCAAACATACATACATAGTCCAAATTAATTCCATATTTACAATCTCATGCACAATATACATTTTATCTGAATGGAAATTTTACTAAAATACTGTGAATTTGAGATAAGGAATCTAATTTCCCTTCCATAATTAGGAACAAAGATACAAAAAGTGGTCAAAAAATTAGTATTTCATGTTGCATATCAATCACAAGCCTAAAGAATGAATAATTTCATTGGAAAATTAGACCTTTAAAGGGGCTTCAGGATTCGTTGCCT
>JBAMHZ010000091.1:2721189-2739823 GCA_037177395.1 Alpinia galanga
TCATGTGATATCACATGTGATAGATTGTTGGATGGTGGACAAACATGTTGAACCAATTGATACACGAATTTGCCATTGCATATACAAACAAACTCATTAAAAGGATCTAATTTAATGATTAATTATGGATTTATGTTATTGGATGTTAATCCACATGTGTAGAACCCTTTAATCTATTATCGTTAGTATTGATGGACTGTTAAGGGGTCTAGACTACTTTATATATAAGATGTAATCTCCGTAGGAGAGGATATCGGACAAGTATCTTATTTTTCCCATTAGATCGAGCCTTTGGAGTCGCCTCCTTCGCACCTGTAGAAGATCTTATCTTCGCAACTATTTTGACTTCGGATCTTCAGATTCTTTCGACAACGATGTCTCCAAATTCATTGACGGATTAAGATCCATCAAGGGTATGTTAATCTTTTTGCTACCGATGCAAATGTAATGGATGTTTCTGTTAATTTGAGATCTCTCCTAGAATCCAATAAATAACAGCCTTTAATTGTTAATATTTTTGTTGGTTATCTGGCATCTTGTAATGCGGCCCGAACCACAGAGGCCTTATTTAGGGGTTTCTATAATAGATTTGTGAGGTACAAATTACATATTTTCTCTGTCGAAGTGGAGAGATTTAAAAATAAAAATAAAAACAAAAACAAATTGCTTATATTATTTATTCTCATTAATTATATAACATATCAAATCATGTTAAATTGCTTCTTTCCACTTTGTAAGTGCAACAATACTATAGCGTATGGTCTTTTGGCGGACGTAATTCAAGGTATGAACATTTGAGGACTCTTCATTTAGAATATGTGAATCACATATAAAATTATCATGACTAGGATACTAATTTTGGGAGAGAAATTTTATTAGAATATGTGAATCTCGAATTGAGTTGCGAAGGTTTGTAATTCTACAGGTAAGTTTTTTTTTTTTAAATTAAATTAGAAGTAATTCTCTTGAGCTACCTAGCGACAAATATGCTACGCTTTATTAAGTTTATCTTATCTTGGAAAATCTATTTAAAGCGTAGATTCCTTCAAACTTTGTTTGTGCTTCACTTTGCTTCAAATTAGATAGTTAGAGCACAATGCACATACAAGCTAACTATCTTAAACAACATTTTCAACGAAAGGTGACTTGGTATCCATCTTAACCCCATTTATGACTATGATTATGCATCTCATATGTTTCATATCTGTGCTACTTTGCTTGAACTATCTACGTGATGTGATGTGATGTGATGTGATGTGATGTGCAAGACTATAATATATATTAACTTTCATCTTTAAAAAAAAATTAACATAAACTTATAATTAAAAGATTTTAATCTTGCTCTAAATTTTAGATATCCATTTAAAGTTTCTCAGTAACCTCCAAAATATTTTTGAAAACAAAAAAAAAAAATTCTGACAAAGGTCCCAACAAGGAACCAAGGCAATGGTCTAAATCTAAGGAGAAGCCAGTCCTCGAGTTGCAGGGCTTGGACACCTTCCTCAATGAACAGTCCCCAAGTTAAGTCGACGCCTTCCAGCACCGATTGGAATCCTGGACCACCTGCCTTTCTTTCCCTTGTCACCGAAGTCACTGTTTTGGCCCCCAACCTGCCACTTCCCATGGAAAGAAAAAAAGAAAGAGACGATGGAAGTCCAAAGGCAATATTCCAGCTCCAGCCACTCACATGATGATCAAACTACAAATCTTCTCATGTGTCCTCCGACTTCCTTTGACAAAGAGAGAATAGTTGTGACTAAACCAAGCGAGGCAATTGAATACACATTACTGAAAGGATAAAACCTCTATTTATTTATTTATTTAACTGAATCGCCTCTGGAAGTAGTGCCATCTTTTAGGAGTGCTTTTGCTCGTAGTTATCTCTAACTACCTCTCCTATATATATTTAGGTGTTCCTCCACTCTCTTAAACTAATAGGGTGGGAGAGCAGGACAAGGGACAACTGGCAACCTTAATCTTAAAAGGGGAAGAGAGTAGATTTGCTGATTATATTTAGATTGACCTTTATCACGAGCGATGCAAAGTTCTTGGCAATTTTCTATGAGCAATGTCGATTGCCTGCCACCGAGATTAAGAAACAAAACCACGGTCAAAGTTTGTAGTTTCGACGAGTGAATCATTAAAATACCACCAGAGCATGACACCACTGATCAAATGCATGATGGAAGACACTGACTAAATAAAAAGTTAATGCCATTTGATTCGTTAAATCATGCTACTTAAGGTCAAATTGTGAACTATCAACATCAGTTTACCAAACCGATGAAAATCTTACATATTAAACTAGAGGTGTTCACAGGTTCCTATTGAAGCTAGCAGAGTCAGTCAGTAAACTTAACTGCTAGATTATTGAAATTATGGATTTTTTTTTAAATGGTTGTCGTGTGAAGGAGAACTGATGCTAAGAATGGAACTTACAAAGTTGTGCTTTAGTAAAAATTCTATTGCCACCTTATGTTCTCGCATGCATACGAAAAGAATCACTAAGACTTGCAACCAAAAAAGCTTACATATGAACCCCCTTAAAGCATTACCTAGTGCAAAAAGACCTTGATCGAGCATGAATTTCTCACCTTCAACCACATTTCTAGAGTTCTCGAACACGATGCAAGACAATAGAATGGATTCCATCTCCCTCTACCTTATCATTGGATCACCACCGAAGCTTCTACTCTCTCTCTCTCTCTCTCTCTCTTTTTACATCAGATGAATTAAGTTTGCTTCTTCATCCCTCTCAATTGTGTTTTCCACCCACTAGATCAGGAAGCCTCAATATGATTCTCGTCAAATTTCTTGCTATAGTCAAAGGCTTCCTCCTCCCCCCTGTGAAGTAGAAAAGAACTCCTGGGTGAGACATTCAAAACGCTCAAGAAGCTAGAAACATATTGTCGTCATGCTTAGCATTCTCCTAGTGGTTTATACATGTGCTACCACACATGCAACCTTTGAGTCTCTTCTTAGTGCCATGCTACTACCCAAGTCACTAACACCGTAGCGTGAAGATGAAGATGAAGAAGAAGATGAAAATTTTGTTAAGATTTAAATATTCTAGAGGGGTATTTTTACATAAATTTCTATGATAAGTCAATTTATCTTTTTAAAAAAGTCATAAACATCTCAACTTAAAATATTATCAGACGCTAGAATTCTAAAATTATGTCACCGCCATATCCTATTTTTAATAATCGATCAATTACATAACAACTCAACAGTCTACTTTCAAATAATTTATTTAAGCGAGAAGATTTATGATGGATTAGTTAGCATCCGTGTTACAATTGCCCCATAGCCAAGATCACTTAATTGGATTATTTTCTATCAAATAAAAAAATACCAATCATGGTCCTAAGTTTAAATATTCGACACTATGCATGTATTATAATGTTATATTACACCAGCACGTAGTAAAAATTCAAAATCTGATACAAAATAAATAATTTGATTAATTAGAAGCATGAGGACCATCTTCCACATCAACAACTTTGTGCGAAGAAAATTAAATGAACATTATTTCAATTTTTTAGTTTAAATTATTTAAAGTAATTAAAGGGTGTGTCTGTGAAGTACTGAAGGATTGATTTTGGTAGGTGGGCCCAGTGTGTCCCCCCGAATGCTTTGACTGATGACATGGCTGCCATAATTTAAGATTTGAATAAATAAATCAAGCCTACTACTTTTTTTTTTCTTTTATATTTGTTTTCTCTTTTTTTTTTCTTCTTCTTTTCTTTTTTCCTCCTAAACCTACACTATTTTGCCTCTACCGTCAAATCTTTTACACTGTTTTGCCGACAATACACAGCATGATGAGTTTTATGACCACTCAAGTTAGTGGGGGCAAATGCTTAGATCATTTTTCATATCTTTTAGTGATTGTGCTATGAAAATCAAGCCAGCTCTGTTTTTTATTTTGTTATTTCAACCTACAGGAATGGTCTTTTTAAACTATATATAGTTTATTAATCAAACCATATATTAACAAAAAAAACATATATTAGGACATGTCATAATTCCAATAGCACCAAATCACAGTGAAAGCCTATCACTGCCAACAGTCTCCTTCAATTTCTATAAAGTTGGCATATCCATCATGATAACTTAGTCCACGGATTAAAAATCTTATCTTTTCATCAGATTTTATGCCATCACTAGGATTTTCTTTTCCTTATTTACATACAAGAAATTGAAAAAGGAAAAAAAGAAGAAGAAGGAGATGATGAAATAATAATGTCTCTCATAGCTATAATGCATTTGTAAGGAGGGCCAAATCAATTGAAAATACGGGCAAATAAATAAAATAGCAACAAAAAAAAAAAAAAGTGAGTCTGACACAATTCAAAAAGTATGCTGTATTGCATCATGAAATAAGGGAATCACTTTTGCTGCAGCAGCATCTGCTTGCAGTGGCTCATGAGGTGAAACTTCCATTGCCGTGCCATTCTTCATATTCATTATTTTATGCGATATATTTTATGTTTTTTCTTAGCACCAGGAATCCGAGAGATTATTTTCGATCGCATTGTTAAGTTGGTTGGGAAATGGAAAACAGAATAAAGTGTAAAAAAACATGCGTGTAATTCCCATAAGAGAGACAGGGGAATGAAGAACAAAACATGAATGGACGATTTTATTCCTACACAACAATAAATGCGAATGAAAGCTTTATTCCAAAAATAATAGCGAGAGAAACATGTCATGATTAAAGTGAGCCGGGTTTTTGAAAAAAAAAAAAAAGATAAATTATTTTTTTCCTGTGACGTCACGTCAGTTTCAATGCACTGTATTTTTATTTAAAAAAAGTTATAAAAATCAGTAAAAATATTTATTATTGATGTAAACCCGATGAAAGCCATGTGATCGCTCTCTGGGAGCGATGGACCACGGTCCGTGCCTCTCTATTCACCACCGAGTCACCACAACCGTGACGTCATTTGACAATTCGGTCCCTTTTTTGACGCGTAATTACTGACAACTCCTGTCATATTCTCATCCCCTGTGGGGTTATAATCGTCCTTCCGGATCGCGATTGGCTGCCGCTGAATGGAAGCCGACAGAGAATGGTACAGAATCATTGGGCAAGATGTGGCCCAACAAGTGGGGGCCATGTGTCTGGCCAATAGGCGAATCGGTAGCGTCACATATCTGGAGCAGGAGAGCCGACGGAGTTGGGGGTGTTTTAGTCATTTCAAGGCGCTTCCAGGAAACAAATAACTGCCACTGTGTCGAGGCATCCGGAGAACAAACCGGTCTTATAAAAAAGGTTCTTCAGAATCTCCTGTTGGTGTGAAGTCACCGTTCAGGAAATTGACGCTGTTTCCTTGGGTGATAGAGAAAAGACCCACACGATTTTTGATTTTGGACTTGAAGTGTTGCTGATTGGTGTTTCTCCCATTGCAGGCGAACTGCACTCCGGCAGAGTCCACTACCACACCAGAAAAGGAAACCCCTATATTAAATGACTATACTACCCAAAACGGCGAAGAATAGCACTTCCAAGGAGGGCAGCTACATGAGGGGCATTTTAGTAGTTTCGAGTGTCGTCGATCTTATTAAGTGAGGTGCCCGTCCTTCGAAATCTTTCGGACAGCGATATTTTTTGGTTTTTTCTCCTTATTTTTTCCGCCTTTTATTTCTTCCTCTTTTCCGTGGACGGAGGACGTTAGACCCTACTGGTTGATACAGAAATAAGCCTGGGCAATCCCTCAATGTAGATCTGACGTCGAGAGATTGATTCCCTTTCCCTCCCCGCCATCCGTGGTTGAAGGTGGACGGAATGGTGAACGCTCCTGCCGGTGCTCTATACCTTGCCCCACTTGCTCGCACTGGATTCAGCAGTAATTGGTAATTCGAGTTCACTCGTCGCTATACCAGGTGTGGTTGAAAACAGGAAGCAGAACAACTTGGTATTGCTCTGGATCTGTTGCTGGATGTGAACGATCTTGGCAGTCTTGCTTTCGAGTTGAATCGTAGCTGGGTTGATGAGTTTCCAGCTGATAATGTTTTTCTGATACCTAATTGACTCCAGATTTCCATGGGCTAGGAAAAAAAAAAGGATCTTGACTTAGAATTGGCGAGAAAGAAGGCCCGTTTTTTTATCAATGTAAAGGCGAAAGTAGAAGAGTTATTATTTTTCAGTTCCTCGATTCTTCCCCCAATCTGCTGACTAGAGATCAGAAGAAGAGGGAAGAAGGAGGTTGAAGGCGGCCTGCAATTGGTAAAGAAATCGGTGGGCCAAGTGGATGAATTTAGGGAATAGAATAGTGAGATAATCCAGAAAGGAAATAATTAGTTTAATCGCCGCATATCTTGTGAAAATCCAGAAATTCGATTTAGTTGTTGCTTCGAGAGGAGAGTTGTCTTCAATATCTCCTCGCCTTCATTGCATTGCACTCCACCAAAGTGTTAACTTCCTTTTTTTGCTTCGCTGTTATCCTTGCCAGCTCTCTTGTTTGTTTAATATCTAAGAACAGTTGTCCTGCCTCTGGCTTTGTTCGTAATCCCCAGCCAAAGCCCCAGAGATTTGAACAGAAAAGTGCGACTTTTTTTTAATAGCTGTGTTCCCCCTCTCTTTCAGTCATATCCCTGTCCGGGATCTGTGAGCTTTTCTTTTAACCAAGTGCCTGGTGGTCATCAATTTGGTGAGGGAGGAGTTTGAGAATGGAGGTACCAAACTTACACTTTCATCCTTAAAAGGGAAGAATAACATGTGAGGCTCTTTTACCTCTTTGTGCAAACTGGAGCCAAAAAGATAAAGGGAGAGGCGAGATTGGGTGTTGGACTCTCGTGAGATGGGCTTGGAGGTAGTAGCGGTAGCTGAAAATATGTGGTGGTGGAACAGAAATGTGATCATGGCGATGTGGGTGATGCTTTCGGTAGGGTTTTGTATAGGTTTCCATTGTCATATGAGAACAGAAAGCATGAGAAAGGCTGAGGAGATGTTAACGAGCATGTGCGAAGAAAGGGCAAGGATGCTGCAGGAGCAGTTTGCTGTGAGTGTCAATCATGTGCATGCTCTAGCGATTCTTGTATCTACCTTTCATTACCAGAAAGACCCACCAGCCCTTGATCAGGTTTGACCAATTTCTTTCTCATGATTCATTTTGTTTTCTGTTCAACGTTCATATCGTTTGGAATGATTGATTTTATATTCCCATTTAGTCAATAGTTATGTTTTCATTCTTCCGGTTTAGCAAACATATTTTTTTTTTTACACGTGTAATCAATGGATCACAAATTTTGTCTTTTGTTTTCTTCTTTTGTACTGTTCTTTAATTTTGTTCAAATTCGTTAGTTTTCATGGTGTCATATGTTCTTTTAGCTTGAAATGTTCTATCTTTTCCAATGTCCATTGCTCAATTACCTTCTAAATTCGGCAATCTGGTCCATATTTCTTTTATTTTCTATTATAGAAATTGCTTTATTTACATTTACTAGCTAGTTTTGGATACATGAGTTTATGCGGATTAAAAACTTGCTTTCAGGAGACATTTGCTGAATATACAGCAAGGACATCTTTTGAGCGGCCATTGTTGAATGGAGTGGCCTATGCACAACGAGTTACACATACTGAGAGAAAACTGTTTGAGAATCAGCAGGGTTGGATAATCAAGACTATGAAACGGGAACCATCTCCCATCCAAGATGAGTATGCTCCTGTCATATACTCGCAGGAGACTGTTTCCTATATTGAAGCCCTTGACATGATGTCCGGAGAGGTTATTGTCTCTCAGTCTCTACTTTTCTTTCTTTAAATTTTCAATTCGAAATCTGATTTTATTCCTCTTCTACTTTTAGGAGGATCGTGAAAATATATTACGGGCTAGAGCCACTGGCAAAGCAGTTCTTACAAGACCCTTCAGGCTATTGGAGTCTAACCACCTTGGAGTAGTTTTGACATTTCCTGTATATTTATCAGGTCTTCCTTCTGATGCAACAGCTGAAGAACGCGTTAAGGCAACTGCAGGGTGAGATGCAACTTTTATTCATAACGGTTGTTGTTATTCATTAGTTTATGGTATTTAACCTAAAGTAGTGGGTTCTTTCAGAAATCAATGGCATCCAGAGTGCAAGCCTGTCGTATGAGGATAGGTTGAACTGACATAGAAATCCTTGAGTTGTTTTCAATATGTCTATCAACAGCCTTGTTAAATGAACCTTGTGTTTTGGACAACTTAACACAGGCAATTACTTTTCTAGTTCTTTGTTGTAATTAATATACATGATGCTAGCACATTGTTGTTAATGTCTATTAATTATGAGAAATGGTAGCTTTCTGCTGGTTGCCTTGTTAAATAATTGTACATTGTCTTGGTTTACATAGTTTGGTTACCTTGACAAATAGGTATCTTGGAGGAGCTTTTGATGTTGAATCTCTAGTGGAAAATCTATTGCGCCAACTTGCTGGGAACCAGGAAATTGTTGTGAATGTATATGATGTAACAAATTCATGTGAACCCTTACTAATGTATGGAATCCATCCTCCCGATGGTCACAAGTCCCCTTCCCATGTCAGTATGCTTGATTTTGGAGATCCGTTTAGGAAACATGAAATGAACTGCAGGTAATGCTTGCTTGGAGTGTTCAGTTCCCAACCTGAGATTATTCTGAATCTTGCTTTTATGGGCTTAATGTTGTGTTACCTTTCAGGTACCGTAAGAAGCCTCCAGTTTCATTGTCATCCATCACTACACCAACTGGCATTTTCGTGATCTTTATGCTGGCAGGATATATAGGTTATGCTGCTTGGAGCCACTATGACAATGTCAAGGAGGATTTTCGGAAAATGGAGGAGCTTAAAAGGCAGGCAGAGGCTGCAGATGTTGCTAAATCTCAGGTGATTTTTTTGGATTTATACTAATGTTTATGTCCAAATACTCTATCTGAACCAGTTTTGTTTTGTCAGTTTCTTGCCACTGTCTCGCATGAAATCAGGACACCTATGAATGGAGTCCTTGGTAAGCTTGAAACTGTCTCTGTAGCATAGTGCAACGATATAATTCTTTGGAAATTGAATGTTGCCTCTTTTTCTTTTGTCAGGAATGCTTGATATGCTTTTAGATACAGACCTGAATTCAACTCAGAAGGATTATGCACAAACTGCTCAAGTATGTGGTAGAGCACTGATCTCACTAATAAATGAAGTACTTGATTGTGCAAAGATTGAAGCTGGAAAGTTGGAGATTGAGTCAGTACCATTTGACCTACGATCCATTCTAGATGATGTCATATCTTTATTTTCTGCAACATCAAGAGAAAAAGGAATTGAGGTTAGCTTAACATCATTTACTCATTTAGAATTTCAGATACTTGTTTTGATTCATAAATCCTGCAATAAGGGCATCCCTGTTTTTGCTTTATTCTTCTGAGCACCAGTTGAAAACAAACAACTGCAACTAGATGTGTATGGGAATTTGATAATTAGCATTTTAACTTCCTCCTTTTTTTGTTTTCTTTCTTGTCAAATGCAGCTTGCTGTCTATGTTTCGGACAGGGTTCCTAGTATTCTTGTGGGAGATCCTGGGAGGTTTCGTCAAATAATCACAAATCTTGTTGGAAACTCTGTGAAAGTAAGTATATTTTATTATCGTTATGGCATACCATGTGTACCCTTCTTGCCAAGAGGAAAATAGTCATGATTATGTGCCAATGCATCATATAAATAGGATCGCTGTTCAATTCATAGAATGTGAAATTTTCCTCGGAATAAGAAGTAAACTAGTTTACAATCAAATTGAACCATTTTATCATATATATTTTTATTTTATTTTAGTTCACCGAGCGTGGTCACATTTTTGTCCAAGTTCACCTGGCTGATCATGTGAAAATGGTGATGGATGCAAAAGCTGAAACCGGCTTGAATGGACATGCCAGTAAAGTGAACTTTACATCAGCCAATGTTGCATTCAATACATTAAGTGGTCTAGAAGTTGCTGATTATAGTAATACATGGGAAAGTTTCAGACTGCTATTCTCTGATGACGAATGCTTGCCTTATACATTAGGAAATGGTTCAGTTTCTGAAACTCTGGCAGATAAAGTAGTTTTGATGGTTAGCGTTGAGGATACAGGGATTGGGATCCCTGATAATGCCCAAGAACGAGTTTTCACACCATTTATGCAGGCTGACAGCTCAACCTCTAGAAATTATGGAGGAACTGGTATTGGATTGAGCATCAGCAAGTGTCTAGTTGAATTGATGGGCGGCAAGATAAGTTTCTGCAGCAGACCTGATGTTGGAAGCACTTTTATTTTCACTGCAGTCTTCCAGAGATGTAGAAAAGGTGCTGGTGTTGATAGGAAGAGGTCGGTGTCTGAAGTTTTGCCAACCTGTTTTAGAGGGATGAGAGCAACTTTAGTTGACAGGCATCCAGTAAGATCTGCTGTAACCAAATACCATCTGCGAAGGTTGGGCATAATTGCTGCTGACGTTAGTACAATAAACGAGGCACTTTCTGTGCTATCTGGACAAAATGGCTATGCAAATTCTAGGTAAATTTTCAATTGTGTGATTGTTGTATCTTACCCTTGCAATACATCAAGTTTCATTTATTGTTAATCTTCAAGTTTCCAATATCCATGGCATGCTATGGGAACCATTCCTTGTAGTGGTGCATCTGTTACATTTCTAGTTATTGTTTTGATATTATGTTGGAGTTTCTATACGCTTTTATCAATTCAAGAGCTTCCATTGAGACATAAATATTACTCTTGAAACACACATTTAATTTTATAATTACTTTCCATGTAGGTAACAGCTATCAGTTCCTGTTTTAAATAGAAAATAAATTTGTCTCTGGATATTTAAATACTATTTTTCTGACTTTGGCATTTGACATGTTAAGATCTGAATCATGTCAAAATGAATGTTTCTTGTGCAACTTATGGTGTTTTGCTATTTGCTGCAGTCATCCTGGAAAGCAGCCATCCATCTTGTTGATTGAGAAAGATTCCTGGGATCCCAAAATTGATTTTCGCATTCAGAATGACCTTTTGAAATGGAAAGAAGCTAGTCGTACAAATGACGTGCCCAAGATTGTCTTGTTATTGACTGCTGAAACTGACAAAACAAGAATTGGATTGCACGTAGATGCTGTAGTAATGAAGCCGCTGCGTGCAAGCACTATAGTGACATGCCTGCAACAAACACTGGGGATGGAGAAAGTCCAAAATAAAGATATGCATAACGGTTCAAATTTTCTTCAGCGTTTGTTGGATGGGAAAAATATACTTGTGGTCGATGATAACAAGGTAAATCTGAGAGTTGCTGCAGCAGCTCTGAAAAAGTATGGAGCAAAGGTAGAATGTGTTGAAAGTGGCAAAAGTGCACTTTCACTGCTTCAACCCCCACACAAGTTTGATGCTTGCTTTATGGATATCCAGATGCCAGAGATGGACGGGTATGTTTCCATAATTATATCAAATTAAGTTTGTATGTCTAATTATATATAGATATAGATATATACAAAACTGGATGGTAGAAATTCAAAACAACACTGTGCATATAGGTTAACCTTTATTTAGTTAGTCACTAGTTCACTACCAATCTGAAACTTATGGAGGGTTTATTACTTGTAAAGAAAACTGAACTTAGGAGAAGGCATGTTCTCCTTCATTGGATTTTTGTTATCATACACAAATCTTACAACAAAAGAAGAAAGAAATGAGAATATAACACTGTTCTACATAATCCAACATTCCTTCAATGGATGCTGGTAACAGGATCTATCTGTGCTAATATTGTCAGGTTTCAGGCGACTCAGGAGATACGCAAATTGGAGGGAATGGCAAGCAAAGAAGCTTATATCGAAGAAGGATCAACAAAGGCTAAATGGCGCGTGCCAATCCTGGCAATGACTGCTGATGTTATCCAAGCAACATATGAGCAGTGTGTCAAATGCGGCATGGATGGGTACGTTTCCAAGCCATTTGAGGAAGCCCAGCTTTATCAAGCTGTCGCCAAATTCCTGGTTTCACAGCCCATTTCAGGTTCTTGACAGCATTCACATTCTGGCATTTGCACATTTGGTGGATGAATTCTTGCCTGAGGTGCCTTGCATGTTGGAAACTGGCAGAGGAAAAAAAGAAAAAACCAAAAGTTCCTTTTTCTCTGGAACTGAAAAAAGAGGCTGATTTTGATGATTCATCTTTGTATTTTCATGGAGCCATTT
Source organism: Alpinia galanga (assembly GCA_037177395.1). NCBI lineage: Eukaryota > Viridiplantae > Streptophyta > Magnoliopsida > Zingiberales > Zingiberaceae > Alpinia > Alpinia galanga. The sequence continues at coordinate 2,733,375 of JBAMHZ010000091.1, forward strand.
TAAGTTTAGACTGTGCTGTTGTAAATCTGAAACTTGCAGCATCAGAGGCTTAAAAAAAAAACACAGTATTAGGGGATTACGAGTATCATCGTACCTCTAATCTGGATGGTGTCTTTTGCAAGGTAAGATCTCAGGAGTCAGGACCATGCCATGTAAGTGCTGTAAATTATAATGTTCATGGTAAATTTCTTTCTTTCTTGTTTTCCAAACTCTTGTGAATACCAATGACTTCACCGTTAAATTTCTAGCATATTTAATAAAAAGCCCCTGTCCCAAGCCACGTCCATGCTTAGTATTAAATGCCCTCTAAATTTTGCACTGACTACGCTCCAGAGTCTTCATGCACGCACAAATAGTCCTCTTCCGGTTCATTATTGCTGCCAAGCTCTAGCTTTCCCATGCAGGGCTGCCACTCAACTATATGTGAAGTGCGTAAGGTCCCTTGCTGTGAGTGCGTAAGGTTCCTTGCTGTGCCAAATCGCCAACTTCCCTGCATTGATAAGTTCGTGTGTGTATATATATATATATTAGAAGATTCTCATATTTCTCTGGTGCCATAGCTACCAACATGTGACCCCCAAAAGGCTCCTCCGCTGTGCGAGGGATGAATTTGATTGCTATTGATTTGACTATCCATAAAATGAATTAAATTCTTCTAATTAAATAAGAACGGTAAAAAATTTACAGTGAGTTTGCTGATTTAAATTTGTGCTTCGATCTATTTTTAAAAAAAGATCTCACTATCTGAAGAGTAATCACAACACATAATTGGAAAACTTTTCTTAGTTTAAAATTTAAATTCCGACAGAGCCTTGAATATTATATCGCTCCAATGCTTCGCACATCTCTCACACAACTGAACCCTTCTGTCCTCTTTTATAACCTTGGACACAACTTTTCATATACCTTCCGAAGACTTTACATCTTCATTGGTTAATGCATAGGCTGCACAACTGTAGTCATGCGTAACTTGTCAGAGACTCTTCGTCTTCAATGACTGATTAACCGCCAGAGACCTTTTGTCTCTGCAGTTAATGCACTAGCTGCACAAGAGACTCCTCGTCTCCGATGGAGTGCACAATACCTCAAATTTTCAACAAGCTTCAGATATATTCCATGCCAAATTCCTATAAGGTTTTATTTGCATATCCCTTACCATTATAGTTTATTTCAATACTTGTCATTTCAAATTCTTTAATTCATAAAATATTGTTGATTTACTTTTTATAAATATTAGATCATCAGTATATAAACAAAAAATTACAAACGACCTATTTCCTTTTCTTTAGCATAAAGACCATATTAATGTGGGCACTTTGTAAAGCCTTTAAATTTGAAATATTAATTAATTCTGTTGTACCAAGCTTTAGGAGATTGTCATAATCCATACAAACCGTTTTTCAACTTCATAACTTTTTTTTGTCATTTAATAATATATCTCAATAGTTGTTTTATATAAATATCTTTCTCCAACGTGTCATTCAAGAAAGTTGACTTGAAATCTAATTAAAAAATATTCCACTTTCTTTGTTTGGCCAATGCAATAATTAATTGAATAGTTTCTAAGCAAGCAATTAGAACAAAAACTTCATTATAATTGATACATGGTTATTGATTAAATCATTTTATAACAAGAAGAGCTTTGTATTTTTGCACTTCCCCTTTTGCATTCTTCTTTATCTTGTATATCCACTTCACACCAATAGTTTGTTTTACTTTTGAAAGAGTTGTCAATTCTCATATGTCATTCTTCTAAAGTGAATTTATTTCTTCATCTATTTCTAGTTTTCATTGTTCTTTTTCACTGCTTCTTCAAAGGTTAGAGGTTCTGAATAAAAAGGGTATCTCAGTGCACGAAACTTCAGTCATGCAGGGTCCTGAAGCAGGATTCATTATACACAGTCTTACCATACTTTTTTATGTAAAAGATTATTTTTAGGATTTAAACTTGTGACCTCTAGGTCACAAAACAATAACTTTACCATTGTGCCAAAGTTCTAAATATGAAAAAAAAAAGGAATTGTTGATTTCATTAATGTCGGTATAAATATCTTGCAAACTTCTAGTTTTGTCTTCTTGGTCTTCCCAATTCCAAGATGTCGCTTTAGCAAATTCAACATCTCGACTTACCACTACTTTGTCATTGTTGGGATTGTGTGTATAACTTGTAGCCTTTGGAATGTAAATCATAACTCAATAAAGACATATTTAACACTTCGATCATCAAGCTTAGACCTCTCTTGTCGAGGTACTTGAGTATATGCAATGCTTCCAAAAACTCGCAAATGTTTGACATTAGGCATTCTTCCATTTCATGATTCTTGAGGATTTTGATCTTTGGCATTCAACGTTGGAGAGCGATTGTACATGTAAACTACACAAAAAAAAAATAGCTTCTCCCAAACCTCCTTTGGCTTATTTTTGACTTTCAGCATGCATCTTGTGTTAAGAATGATTCTATTCTTCCTCTTGGCTACTTTATTTTGTTGGCAATCTAAGAACTATTAAAGGACAATGGATTCCATGAGTTTTACAAAGGTTATTAAACTCTTTGGAAGTGAATTTTCCTCCCCGATCAAATCTGAAAGCTTTGGTGTTATATCCATTCTCTTTTTCTATAAGTATCTTGAAATTTTTGAAAGCACCAAAAACTTCTAATTTTTGCTTAAGAAAACAAACTCAAATTTTTCTAATAAAATCATCATTAAAAAGCAAGAAGTATTTACTTTTACCAAGTGAAGATTGATTGATTCATCCATAGACATCCTCATGCACAAGTTCTAGTGGCTTGGTTGTGACTTTTTTTTTTTGGAAAACTCTTCTTACCATATTTACCAAGAAGACATTGATACCGCTAGAATATAGTCGTGGATGGGACCCCCCTCGGAAGAGTGACCTCTAGAGAGTGGGCCCTGCCGACAAGGAAGCTAAGATGGGTGAAAGACCCTTCGGAGACTAGCTCTAGCCCAGAAAGTATAGGACCCTGATTCGAGAGTCTTACAAGCTAGACACTCGGCTACACTACAAGTAAACCACTCGACTACACCACAATCCGGTCACTCGGCCGCACTACAAGTTAGTCACTCGACCACACGATGAGTTCACCACTTGGCTTCGCGGCAACTGGCTATTAGATAACCAGTTAGTCAGCAGCTAACCACTCAAAAGCATCTCCTTAGGTAAAGTTGTCCTTGGGCCAAGCCTATTGAGGCGCCCAACGACTTTTAGTGCTCGATAGAGTTCCTTACTAGGGCCCAAAAAATTTTAGAATCCAATGTGACCCTGGACTAGGGCTCAAAATTTTTTGAATCGCCCAATATCTTTATATCGTTAGGGCCGGCTCTGTCCTTAGGATGTTGCGGGGGCCGAGCGCTTGGGGACCACGATGGAGATCTTCCTTGGCAACTGTTATACCTAGTCCCCTGATAACCTGCCTCCATGATCATCCCAACGCACATGGCATATTGTGACATGGTTTCCTGGCAAAGCCTGCCCCCTAATATCCTGTCAAAGGAGGCGCCGTGGGAACGATCCTGGACATACATAAAGCATCTTTGATTTGGTGTATAAGAAGGAGGTTGAGGTAGGAAAGAAGGGACTCTCTTTCTGTCTCTCGCTTCTTCTCCACCACTGCATACTACTCTTACATTTTCTTCATCTCCCTATCTAACTTAAATGTCCGAGGGTCATAAGCCGGGGATCCCGACGATGGTTGTTTGACGTGTATTAATCTTGGCAAGGAATTACTGTTGCAGCTTAGAGAATCCGTCCTTCCTCTGTCACTAAGTAAGAAGGATCTGCCAAAGCAAGCTGCATCATTTGGCGTCGCCTGTGGGAACCTCTGAGCAAGGCATTGAGATGCAACAATAAGAAGTTCCTTCTAGGGCCTCTACTTCGGAGGAGCTCATAGACTCGTGGCCAGCTGGCCATGATATCGGAGAAGCTCATAGAGAGTGCCTTGTTGCGAGAGGGTAGGAGAGTCGGATATCTCCACCCTTATTATGGTGAACAACCAACCAGAGTTCATCTAAACGAAGGGGAACCTTCCCTTATCCCTCCCATCCGCAGCGAACGAGAAGCTGCCCTAGAAGATAGGCCTGCACCGCGGACTGTCAACCCTACCCACTGCCTTCTTCTGGGAGGAGGAGTTTACAGGAAGAAAGTCGTTTGACGACACTTCCGCCGCAGCACAAGCCCTCTCCCTTGACCATGGAAATACTATTGGAGGAGCTTCCTCTTCATTTTTGCGCTCCCCACCTAGGAAAATATGATGACATGACGGATCCAGAGGAGCACATATGTAAGTTTAAGAATGCAACCCTCCTCTATCAGTACACTAATGCTATCAAATGCAAGGTGTTCATCACTACTCTCGTCTCATCCGCTAAAAAATGGTTATAATTGCTATGCCCCGGTTCCATCACCTACTTCAATGATTTGGGCGACGCTTTTCTTCAGGATTTCGCCAATTACAAGAAATATAAATAGACTACTTTTAGTGTGTTTAATCTGAAGCAAGGGCAGACAGAGTCGCTGAGGAACTATGTCAAGTGATTTATCTGAGCTACCTTGGAAGTTCCAACAATCACCCCAGACATGTTGATGGCGGTCGTGTCGCAAGGGCTGAAGGAGGGCTCCTTCTTGCATCTCCATCTCTCATTTATTCTCATTTGCATATATTATGAGGCTACGTCAATAGGTTAACAATATGTTTCATGCATTCGAGTTTCCATATGATGCTATGTGGCTATTTTGCGGCAGTAATGTCTCATTTTTCCACCATTCTTATAATGATCCTTGCTAATAGATGCTACTGATGCTTCTCGCACTAGGTACTATCATCTGTGGTTGGCTTTCTAAATTTTGATTCAGAAGAACAAATAAGAAGAATCAGTTAATTAGATCAGATGCTACACGTAGCCTTGTTTCTTGGGAGAGATTGTAAATTAAAAAGGCTGGATACGTAGAAACAATGGAAATATGGGGAGGAGGGATGGAAAGAGAATTATCCTTTCAATTGTCTCCTTGAACGAATGCAAATGAGGAGGAAAGAACTTTTTTTCTATAATCAGTAGATGTTGATTAACTTTATGTTTGATATTAGATGTGATGGCTTACAAAGGATGCATGCTTAAATTCATCTCATTGGATAATTATCTTCCCTCTTTATTTGTCAAAGGAAACTAGAGAAAGATGATCAAATTCTTTAACTTTTCTCTGGCTCCCAATCCATTATCTCTTACTCCCAATTCATCATTCGATATATACCGTCAAAGATGCAGTTCCCCTATATTGCTACTGGGACATAACTAAAATACATCAGTTCTAATTTCAGGAAGCTGGGCTATCTAGTTGGTCTAGGTGTGTGTATATATCATTTTATTGCCTTTATTTAGGATTGAGGTGTGTTATCTTAGTTTGATTTTTCCTCCCTGGTATAAATCAGTATATATATAGAAACTTGTTAAATATCTATCATCTGCTTGATTGTGTAATGCCCTTGTACAGCCTCTTGACTTCACATTTTGCAGAGAACATTAGTCTTCTTCAATCTAATGTCTTGTATGCTTTGTAGAGTTGGAGTTTTGGCTCTGGGATGGATAGTGTTCTTTGCAGCCTTCCTTCCAGTACATTTCCTAATAAGAGGACATAAATGGAGACGAAAAATAGAGGTACATTTCTTGTTGTACCTACATTTATCAATTTGATAGTCTAATAACTTCTCTAAGAATAACATGACATATAAGTAAATTTTTTTATGAATTCTTATCTTGGTCAATATATCTTAGATTAACCTAATCTATTACTACATCATTTTGTCTGTTTTTGGATCTTTGGTTATTTTAATACTTGCAAGTTTGCATTTTTGGTCTCCATGAAGCTTATTTGTTATTTCACTTTATATTCAGTATGTTAATGTATGATTTATGCCTCGCATTATATACATTAGCTGTTCTATGTGTTATGAAAATCCAGAGCAAGTGTTTTTTTTTTCTTTTTGTTGATTTTGGATTGTGCACTTCTTTTTCCTATATGAAAATCTGGTAATTTGTGAAGAAAAAAAAATCCATGGATTGATATATTGCAGGGAGGAAGAAAACAACTTAAGATATATTGCTACAAATTGAGGAGTTTGCTGTCTATCATTAGGAATAAAACATTTCTGAGCTTCACTTGGATGATGTGGCTGATTGAATCATGAAAATGATGATATTATGGAGTTATGTCATGTACTTTGATATTCCATGCATGTTAAAAATCAATGATAACAATGTCATGTGAGGCACTTTACCCTGTTACTCTTTTTCTTACAACAGTTTTTCTCGAGAAGGATGCAATTTAAGTAGTAATTGAATCAGCTACAATCACTTAATTCTTAACTGATGTTTTCCAACTATCTTAGCTTTTCTATCCTTAGATACTGTGTCCATTCAGTATGTGCTGATCTC
>JBAMHZ010000091.1:2768789-2781444 GCA_037177395.1 Alpinia galanga
GGCTAGTTTTTCAAGAGTGCTAAACCAACCTTCCGCATCCTTTAAGAGGTGACTTGTGAAATATATAGGATGTTGCTTGTTTTCCTCTTGACGAATCAGCACAACACCCACCGCTTCTTCTGTGGCCACTAAATACAATCATAATCTCTCTCCTGTCACCGATTTAGAGAGGGTAGGTAACTCTGTTAAATATCTTTTGAGATCGATAAAAGTTTGCTCGCACTTTTCATCCCATAAAAACTGAGTTAATTTCCGGAGCATTTTAAAGAAAGGAAGACTTCGATCGATTCATCTGGAAATGGACCAAGATAAAACAATAATTCTTCTCACTAACCTCTAGACTTCTTTCATATTCCGAGGTGGAGTCATATTCTGCAGAGCTTGAATTTTTTTCAGATTAGCTTTAATTCCTCGTTCAGTTACAATATATCCAAGGAATCGTCCACTCCAAACACCAAAGATACATTTGTTTGGATTGAGCTTTAAACTGAACCTTTGCAATATCTCAAAGGTTTCCTTTATGTCAACAATAATGTCCTCAGCTCGGACTGTCTTGATAAGTATATCATCTACATAGACTTCAATGTTTCGCTCGATCTGATATTTGAAGACTTGGTCCATCAAACTTTGATGAGTTGCTCTTGCAATCTTAAATCCAAATGACATAATATTATAACAGAAAGTACCATCGAAGGTAATAAAACTAATCTTCTTGGGCTAAAAGAATTTGATGATACCCTTGGTAAGCATCAAACATACAAATTAACTCGCAGCCTGATGTCAAATTTACTAACTGATCTATTTGAGACAGAAGGTAACAATCTTTAGGACAAACTTTATTAAGATGTTGAAAATCTACACAAACTCTCCATTTACCCCAGGCTTAGGCACCAAAATTACATTTGCTAACTAGGTGGGAAATTGAACCTCCCTAACATGTCTTGCTCGTAATAATTTATCCACCTCAACTCTGATTATCCTGTCCTTCTCAAAACTGAAGTGTCTCTTCTTATGTTTAACTGGCTGAGCTCCTGGCCTAATATTGAGTCTGCTCTCCATTACTATCGAGGCGATCAAACAGACTTCTTGTCCTGACTAAGAAAAAACATAAGTATTTTGAAAAAAAACAGTTGATTACTTTTTGCTTTAACCCTGCAGGGAGATCGGTCACAACTCTCATAATTTTGTCCAGCTGATCTAGTATTATCTGAACCTCCTCATCTTCTTTAGCGGGCACTTCCTGAAGGGTGTACGTGCTTGTCTGTTCAGCCGTATGACTCTTCCTTAAGCCAATCCGCACTACTTATATGTAGCACTTCCTAGCAATCTTCGGGTCCCCCGCCACTTCTCCGATCTAATTGCCGATAGAAAATTTGATCTTCTGGTGGTACGTGGATACCACCACTTAGAAAGAACTTAAAGCAGATCTTCCCAGAATGACATCATATGAAGAAGCTGCATTCACCACTGTTAAGGTAGTGATCTTAGTTCGTCAAAAAGGCTCCTTTCCTAGGGACAATGGTAAGTTGATCTGTCCCAAGGATTGTACTTCATGTCTAGAGAAATTGAACAACGTCGTATTCATGGGTTGAAGCTCGAAATGATCAATCTGCATCTGATTAAAAGCTTCTTTAAATAAAATATTGACCGAACTACGTGTATCAACAAATATTTAAGCTACATCATAGTTGGCTATAATAGCTCGGATTACCAAAGCGTCATCGTGCGATGTCACCACTCCTTGCAAATCTTGCGGCCCAAAGTTAATTACGGGTCCTCCTTGTCCCTGACTCGTTCCAACTTCAAGATTTTCTAGTTGTCAACCATGAGCCTTTTGAGCTCAGTTAGAATCTCCGTTAGTTGTTCCTCCTGCAATCATATTTATAGTACCTCGATAAGGAGTATTCTTCTTGGAGGTTTCTTGCCGAAGACTTTCCTACCGAGGACTAAAGTTGCACGGAGGCCGTCATGAAAAATTCCTGGATACCTTTGCAAATCAATGCCCGACCTCCTTGGGTTGAGGTCTTCAGTTAGACGTCTAGGGTTGAAATTCCTCTATTGGTTGTGTATTGCCTGACGAATCTCCTCCGCTAACTGATGACATTCATTGGTAGAATGTTTATAGGTTTGATGAAATGCGCAAAAGTGTGAGAAACTTTGTGGCAACCTCCTCTAGTTGATAAACGGTTTAGGTGCTTCCTCCACTGCTTGATGTATAAAGGTAGTTTTGTGATATCTTTTACTACTAGCTAAGTGATGTAAGAAAGCAATACTCAAACTTTCAAAAGACTGTATGGAGCCAGGCGAAAGTCTGTTGAACCACCTTTGGGCTAATCCAGAGAAGCATTCTCGAATCGGCATAGATGATCTTTGGAATTTGAGGATCCACTATACTCACTGAGCTGTAGAGGCCAAAAATACTTCAGTAACTCCTCGACTAAAATGTTTTGAGAAAATGAGATACCTCGACTATTCTTCTTTGTACTGATCGTTGAGGCTTTCCCTTTTCTAGCATCTCTTGGAGGTGATTTCCAAGACAAACTCTCGAGACTATTCCTCCTATGGAATTGACATCCACAGTAATGCCTCTATAGTACTTCAATAGGATATTCATACTGCGACATATGTCTACGCAAAATCTCTTCGACTGTAGCAGCAATATCCTAGTCAGATTCTCTCGCGTCAAAACTTCTTTACCAGTAGTACCTTGAATCTCGAAATCTCAAGTGTTTCCCATCTCAACGTCTCAACTCAGATTCCCACAAACGACATCAATTTGATTCGGTCCGAGATTAATGGATAGGATGATAGCGAATTACTCATGGCCAAACACTTTCGACCGGCTGAGTAAGAGTCAGGCCAGTTTCAATGTGATGATTTGGTCATATTAGCTTTCTTCTATAGATCTCAGTCAGATCGACCTTTGATTGAGTTTCAGGAGATTGGTCTTCGCTTACACCTTGGGAGGTCAATCGTTAATGAAACTTCGAGAGATAGAGCTTGTTTCAAAGAGGCATCTTCCGATCTACCAGTGGTTCGGACCTGGATAGACTTGAAACTAGGTTAGAAAGGGGCCGAGACATACGTCGGCATGGCCCCTCCAACACTCAAATCAGAAAGTGGAAAAAATGGAGAAACGGAGAAAAATAAAACAAAGTTAGAGAATTACTTGAGAGCCCACCTCATTCTTCTGATTACCTTTACATAGGGAGAGAAGAATGCACCTTAACGGAGGAAAAACGTGTCTCCACAGAGATCATGTCTCAATAGAGGGAAAACGTGGAGACATAACGTGGAGATGTGGCTTTCTGAAGGGAAAGTCAGGAGACGTGGAGGCATGATGTGAACACGTGGCTTTCTAGAGGGAAAGCCAGAAGACATGTCGGCCTAACCATCGAAATGAACTCGAGTGTGACTTGGATGTACTTGAGTTGACTCGTGTTTAGTTTGATCAGGACCAAGTTCTATTTACTTTGACTTCCACCTTAACTTAACCGTTGACTTGACCTTGTCACGTGGTGAGATATATTTTGTCATATCAATATCCTTTTACATAACACAAGGATATTTTGCTACAATAAACCTTATTCTTCTTCTTCATTGATGTGTTTGTCCTAATTATTTGGGTCGGCTATATGGATGGAATCTATGCAATGTAATTTCACTAATAATATTTAAATTAATTAAAATATTTTTATTATATTGATTAATATTTTATTTGGCTTCTACCTTCCACGATTAGAAAATTTAACTGTTCTAACTATAGAATTTATTAATTGTCTTTTGATATATTGATGAAGAGGAGTCTTGGCGTAACAATAAAGTTGATGTTGCGTGATCTTGAGGTCATGGGTTCGAGTTGTGGAAACAACCTCTTGGAATACTGAGCAAAATTGTGTATAATAGACCAAATGTGGTCTAACTCTTCTCCGGGACCTTGCATTAATGAAAGCTTCGTCCACCGGACTACCCTTCTCCTTTCTTTGAAGATGTTGATATCATATCAACATTTTCTCTTAACTTATCATTTATTGAAGCTACAACTAATTGTTTTCACAGATTAGTATTTTTATTTCATCCTTACTAGTACCTCTTGCACATCTATTTTACCATTTTCATCTCTAGTATAGTACTTTCTGTACATATCATTTTCTAACAATCCAAAACTCCAATCAATAAATTTCTTATATTTCTTAAATTTCACCAAAGAGAAGTATAGTATAGGTTGATATCCTCATTTCAATTTAGAAACCTAAAATGAGAATAATCATGTGATCATAATCAGATGTTAAAATTCAAAGGAAAAGTTCTGACACCTTAAAAATCAATTCAATCACTCAAAATGGGAAGCACGGCAATAAACAGGTTGAAACATGAACTGGCTAGCCACTCACAAAGGTAGGACAGAGTATTGAAGAAACAAAAGTGACATAAAATATATGATATATATCCTGCTTGTCAATGACTTTTCAAAAAAAAAAACTAGTTCTTATATCATAAAAAAGTTTAATTAACTACTTACATATATTTTTTAAAGGCTAATTTATATCATTTTAGATGGTTTTATGTTGACGTGAAATAGCATGACAAAATGCGATGAAAGGAAGAATTGCCAGCCCAGTTTTTAGGATAACATTTTTTAATCTAGCAATTTTAATCAAAATTTCCTAATTTTGATTTTTTAGTACCTATTGAGCCTTATGATGTTGAAATCAATACAAGGAAAATGGCCCGATAAACTCTCAAGGGCACTAGGAGAAGTTGCAAAAGTTCTGACATCCAACACAAACTATCAAAGGTCACACAGTCTTACCGTTCCTCTTATGTTCATCTACACCCACTATACGAGGTCAATCCATCTATATTTAGGAACTTTTGTAACTATCTAAACACAAGTCACCAGCTCACTACACGGAAAAACTGCATATAGTCAGGGATCTAGGCAAACAAACATGGAAGAGTGAAAAGCTTACCTTAGCTCTTAGGGTCTCCACATCTGCTTTTAGTATCCTATTGTCGACGGCAGCATCACTAAACTTCTGATTAATATCAGTAAGGCGCTTTAAGAGTGATGAATTTTCAATTCTCAACTGGGAGACCTATCCAAGAGCAGGTCAAATCTAATAGCACATCCAAAAATATAATAAAATTGGAAGTTTGACTGTCGGAATGAAACCTGTGCCTCAAGCTCACTCAAGTGAGCTTGTTTTCTCCTCCTTGAACGCCTTGCTGATTCTCGATTAGAAATCATCCTAAAAAACAAATAGAATACTAATTATGAGATAAAATTTTGAAAGCTTGGATGTAGATACTTGGATATAAATTAATACTGTCACAAAAATGGGGCTCATATATGTACAAAAAAATCGTAGGTCAAAATAAATAGATATTGTTGCAGTATTCAAGTTAGATATCTTATTTCATTAATGATGTGCATTTGAGTAATATTACCATTAACATTAACATTGTACAGTACACTTCCCTACTCATGAGGGCTTCTCAGTTCCCATTACTTTGATGGTGTGAAGCTTTAGAAATATTTATTAGAATTACTAATTTGACTAGAAGTTTAGAATAATTGATAATATATTCTCAAAAAGATAATGCACTAAAATCCAAACCACTATGACACATATATTCTCAGTTACTCACATGAAATAGCAAATATCTGGTGAATAACTGACAGAACATGTATGAAAATTCAGATGCTTTCAATGCATCAGTTCATTTCAATCTAAGACCTCACAATATCTCTTTACTTCATCTAGAAAAGAATTATCCCAATAATAAGATCATAACATCTTTGGTAACTAGCCTACCATCAACATGTTTGCATCTTTAAAAATAAGGATAAGTTACTCCACATATATTAAGTACAGAGTTTACAAAGACTACTTCCTTTTAGAATATACTGGCAACCGAATTACTGAATAAACAGAGCATGGGACAAACTCGAACAAGGGTCACTAAAGAGAATCATATACATACGATCATGCATACCTCCTCATGCGCTTTATATCAGTAGGACCTGCATTTTCATTGGTTTCTGCTTCTCCCTCGAGTTCATCATCATCTTCAGACTGCTCCCTTGATGAACTACTGGTAGCAGGCCTCCCCTGAGTAACTGAATTTTGCATAGCGGAAAGAGCTGAAACTCCACCATGGTCACTGCCTGCTATTTGAATTTTGCAGCTTATCAGAATTCCTGAATATTTGTACAAAAAGAAAAAGAGAGGTAGAACGGAAAAAATGTTGTGCATGGACCTGATGATGCAAAGGAACATGATAGCTTATTTACTTGATGTATGCTTGATTAAAATCCATGTTAGCACGCCCCGCAGACTCTACGTAAAGGGACATACGGAACTCTTTAAACAACAATCCTAACGATTTAATACCTTGTTAGTTGCCATCACAGGACCAGAAAATAAAAATGAGGCAAGATATGACTCTAATTATAATTGGAACTAAAATGAGGACAAAAAAATAAAAATTCCATGAAAACAAAAGATCGAAGGTTGAAATCAAAATTTGTAAATACAAAAGGAAAGAATCTCAAGCCAGATTCAAACTATTGTTTCTAGATCAGACTGAGGAGTAGCCTGTCGGGTTCTACACTGAAGTGCATCCAGTGAACCTATTTTGGACCAGTTCAACTGGGAAAACTTACGACCAGCAGGGCTTTCAGTTCCCTGGCCAGTCCGGTTTTAAAAAAAGGCATAGAAGAGTCTATTTTCTTTTCTTAACCTAAAGAAGGTATAAAAAACAAGCCACTCTCCTACAGACCATAGAGAGGATGACAACAATAAACTAGCATCTTAATATTTGTCCATTTCTCAGAATCAAATAATTAATAATGATCATGCCCCATGTCTCACCAGCTGCATCCCTGGTAGAATATGACCAAAGTTATCAGGTCAATAATGATCATATCCTTTCTTTTTTTGTGTGTTTTTTTGCCACAGCTTCATCCAAGTAGAATGTGAACAAAGTTATCTGGCCAATGCCTTGATGGTTGTGAAATAAGTAGCAGTTTTCTTCTTTTGATCACTGATTAGATCTTTGCCCAAACCTTTTCTTTTTTCTAGTTAGTTCCTTAATCTGAGACTATGACCATTAAATTTTATGAGATGCACAAAATATATAGACTAATAGAAGAAACTCAACTATCTCCAAACAATGATTTAGTTTGAATAACTTACAGATGCCACTTTTTAGACACATCAATATTGCACAAGGTTATGTAGATACATATGCACCTATTTATCAGAGACTTCAAAACTTTTTGAAATAGGAAATGAGCCTACAATGTCTAAAATAATAACCACAATTGTACCCTTGACAGTTGCTTGAGAACAAATCAACGTAGCATCTGAAATTGGTGACCTGCTGTCAGCTGCAGAAGCAGCATCGTGTGAATTCACAGCAGAACCCTGCAATACAGTAATTTGCAAACTAATTGCTCACTTTTGTTTCGCTTATTCAAGTTAATAATGACACAAAATGTATAAAATAATTGTGTCTCTGACACCATTGAACTATAAGAGAATCTATATCTATTAATTGCATGCCTGAAATAACTTCTACTCCTATAATCCTATCTTAATTTATTGCCATCCTTTTGGTCTATTGATCAAGTTGAGTATATCATCTGATGAATGCTTAGAATGCTCCACTGTGCCACCAACTTCTTAAATAGGCAACTCATAATAACTCTGTATTTATACAGATTATTTAAGGCTATAAGATGGTGGTACTGCCTCTCCCTACTTGCCCAAGTTGGTTCGTTCAATGTTGTCATTATTTATTGCCATTCCTTTCAAGTTTCAATAACTCAAGAGCAATCAGCATTGAATTGGATAGAAACACAGAGGGAATGTATCGGTAGTGCATCCTACCGAATAAGCACATCTGCGGGCACTATTTTGCAGTTCTCCTTTCCGAAACTTTAATTCAGAAAGCAACCTATAGACAGTTAAGTGAGACTAAACTAAACATAAATGCATACCTATAACCAAGATTAATAGTCAGAAGAGTGCAGCGAAAAAAAGAAAATAATTCAAACGAAAGTTTATTTCTTCCGGCAGTAAAAGGTGACTGGATGCTTCATTTGCCTAGAGGAACTGGTAAAGTTTGCAGTCACAATTACAATGCTGCAAAATTTCTACAAGAAGAAAGGCAACGGAAATTAAAAAATAGGAAAAAGGGAGGGTATACCCGAGACATGGCAACAGCAGCGCAGAACATGTCCAACTTCTGCTTCAGAAACGCTTGGTAGTCCACCGAGCCGTCATCGGCCGTACGATCGTAGGGAGGTTGGGCAGCGGTCGCCTTGACTTCCACTACATCCCCATCCGCTCCTTGTCCAAGATCCCCGTGCCCCACGGCGAAGTTCGACCCCACGACGGAGGCGGAAGCCGCAGAAACGGCGACCCCGTTTCGGTCAGGGCTGGCAAAATCAGCTGAGATTGAGGCGGTGGCCTCCTCCAGGAACTTCTCAAAGAGCCACTCCGAGGAGCTCCGGTTCATGGCGGGCGAGGGGTCGGGGGAGGTGGCCCAGAAAGAGTCGGCGATCTCCTCCGCCGAGAACGGACTATGATCCATCTACGATATCGCTCTCGATCTAGATCTGCAGCGCTTGGTCGAGCAAGGAAACCAACGGGGGCGGTTCCTTGGGCGTCGGCGTCTCGTCCCGCCTTTTTCATGGTGGATGGATGAGGACTGAGGTGGAGGTGAGGTGGAAGAAGGTTGATTCCGCAGAACAATCTAATTCCCACACAGTCAATCTGACCCGAAAAACCATCCGTACTCTCCTCCGGTAGGGGCCCACCAGTGGGGACAATTTGCTTCGCTAATGGCGAGGCTGGTAGGCCTAGTTGTGAAGCACGACGAAGAGGGGAGAAAAGGGGCGTCTTTAATATCTGTGCCTTTGTTTTATGCATCATGGATGCGGCCGACTGCGACCATCCCTAATAATTGCCACGTCGACATGCTAATCCTCATCCAATTCGAATTTGAGGTGAATAATATTGATTTTTTAAAATTAATTTTACAAATGTTTCAACGATACGATACGACGATTTAAAATATAATTCATAAAAATAAAATTTAATAATAATGAAACATAATAGTACCCTACCCTAAGTCGCTTATTTCAAGAATACCCCATCATTTAAATATCAACTTTTTTTTCTATTGTAGGAGGAACTTAATGAGTATTGCTTATTGACATTTACACACTTGTGCCTAAGTTAGGCCAAGCAATTCAAATGGGGTATCGAATTATTAAATATACGGTGCTAATGAAAAAAAAAAGAGAGACTACTAGAGTATCATTGTGATAAGAGATAAAATAGTCAATCTAATAGTCCTTATTAATCGATTTCACAGTCATTATAAGAGAAATAAATCACCAAAAATATTTTTACCCAATCGAGTGCTAGTAGGATGGAAAGGTAAACGTCTCCGAAAGACTTTGTAGTCCTAAGAATCGACTCTTACTCATTATAGCAAATCTACCATCGCATTAGCCACCTGATTTTCTTGTAGAGACATAAATTAAAATATCATTGCACATATAAAATCGAGTAGACCATGATTTAAAATTAATGGTTCAATTATTTTAAATTGTGGTTCAAAATTATTATTTTAAAAAAATTATATATTTATATATATATATATATATAATATGAAAAATAACTTACACTTATTTAAGTTGTCTATATATATCCCCACTTAATTCAGTAACTTGTTTGCCCTTATTACCTTAAGAAATAATGTTATTATTCATTTTTATTTCTCATTTTCGTAGTTTTACTTCTTTCGTTATGAAATTCTTCTACCTCGTTATCAAAAAGTTATATATATTTTTTAGTTTTTGTCCAATTATCAAGTAATGTTTGTGATTCCAAAGAATTAGCAGATAAAATAAATAGTCATTCATCCAATATATTACCCTTGTAACTAAACATTTGTTATACAGCAATAGTTGACACTAGACAAACTATAATTTCTTTTACTATAATTTTAATGGAAAGATTCAGAAAACTTTGAGTCATTTGCAATTATCATTAAAAAAAAATTTTGAAATTCACTTCACTATATGTCTCATTAAAATTAAAAAAAAAAGTAAAATAATTTTCAAGTTTCTATTTAAAATTTAAGAATCCTCATGGACACTTCATTTGTTTTTCAATAAAAGTTGTGTTTTTTTTAAGTTTTAAACTATTACTACTAATATTTTGAATTTCAGTTGCATTAATATCTAATTTATATTTTAAACTATATTTTTTTAAAAATAAATATCATATAAATTATTTCTAATATTTTATATAATATTAGCATAATCAAAATAATAATGCTCTTTTACTAAAATTAAAACATCATAATACATAACTAACATTTAATATAAAATATTTAATTTGAATTTAGGGTTTAAACAAATACAACTAAATAAATATCATAGATATGAAAAAAATATTTTTCTCATTTTACTTCATTGTTTACACGCAAGGAGATAAAAATTCATTCATAATATATTCATTTAAAATTAAATATATGTTATAAAATTATCATAATTAAATGAGATGATAAACATCGAAAAATTATTTAATTGCATCATTAAATACTTTTAAAATTTCATAAATATTACTATATATATTTCATTAGTATGAAAAATAAATATATATTAATATTATTAAAAATTTGTGAAAAAAATAACTATAATAGTTCTCCGTATTAAAATGAATTTTATAATAATTGATATGTTGATTTTAATATGTTAGAACATCATATGAAAATCTGTTCTCATTCCATTAATTTTATAAAATTTATTTCATTATTTCATTATATTAGGATATGACCATAAATAAGAAATAGTAATTTTAATTATTTTAATTTGATTTTTTTTAATTTTAATAACATATAAATTTAAAACATAACATATGTAGTGAATATGAAAAAATAAATTACTAATAACAAGTTGACAAATAAATTTAAATTAATCAATATTTGTAGTATTAGAACTAACATTATCAAATGATATTAAAAATATTTTATTAGTTAATTCATATTTTTCTAAAATTAAACATAATAACTTAGAAATATTGTAAGTAGTGTGTAGTTCGTCAAAAACTTAATACTAATAAATATTTTTAAAATTGTCTAGGAGTTATTAATCCAATGACAGGTCACATCCATATATGAATAAGTTTACTAATGAGTATTTCAAATATCAGAATATAAATATACTTTATTATTTAAATTTCAAAAGCATATTTTGTTGGGACCTTGGCGTCGCTAGAGGGGGGTGAATAGCGATTCGACTTGATTGTTGAATGCATTTGTATGCTTGTCTACAACAAGTTAATGCACAACAGAAAATAATATATAAAAACAATAACAAAAACAACACAAGCACAACACCTCTATTTTACATACTTCGGAACCTTCGATTCCTACTCCACAGTCTAGCTCCTAGTGGTATCGCCACTATCACTTTCTTCTTCTCGAAAACCTTTCAGAGGTAGAGAAACCTTTTACAACCTACTTTTATATAACAAATGCAACCAAATACAAGTGTAACAAAGATAAAATGAAATATAATATGAAGAACACTTTACACAAGGAAATCTTTGTTTGATTGCTTTGGAATGTCTAGAATGCAGTAGTACTTCCCCTTCAAAGTCACCAAGAAACAACATCTTCAGATCACCATGAAACTCTCTTTTATAAGGTCTTCATCGGGCTAATTTTTTCTTACCAGATGACTAGTCTTCAACCATTGCACGATTTAACACTCCAATGGCATGATCCATGTTAAATTCTGGTCCATCAGTCGACTATCATTTGTCATTAGTCGATTGCCAACCTAATCAGTTGATTGCCAACCATTCTGTGCCCAGCTACACTAAGACCAATCGACTGATCAACCCATTAGTCAACTGCCAACCTCACAAGTCGACTACTAACCTTCTGTGCCCAGTCACAGTTACACCAGTTGATTGATCATCTTATCAATCGACTACCAACTCTTCTGTGCCCAGTCACAGTTACACTAATTGACTGTCGATCCAGCAACAACACCATCAGTTGACTAATCAATTCATTAGTCGACTAGCCTTAGCCAGTCAAGTTGGCAATTGAGTTCTGAACTCAATGGCTGCTTGAACAGTGTCATCAGTCGACTAGTAAACTCTACTAGTCGACTGATACCTCAATCTTAGTATTATTTTAAGCCAACTCATGCTTCACATAGTATCTGATTGACCTCAACCTACCAGGACTTTTCTCATCCAGCATCCAATCACCCTTGACCTGCTGAGACCTCTCTTGTATGACATCTAGTCACCTTGACATGTCAGGGCTTCACTTACCTAGGGCTAGCATCCTATCACCTTGTCCTACCGAGACTTCACTTGTCTATAATCCAATCACCTTGACTTGCCGAGACTTTAATTGCTAGCACTTGGTTACCTTGACCTGTCAGGACTTTCCATCACCAAACATCTGATCCTCCTTGATCTGTTTGGACTTTCCATCTCGTGCTAAATGTTTAGTCAACTATGACCCACTTAGTCTTCATATCTTATCAACTCCCTATTGGACTTCCCACCATCAAGTGTCTAATCCTCTCTAACCCACTTTAATTTCTTAC
>JBAMHZ010000091.1:2791192-2803857 GCA_037177395.1 Alpinia galanga
CTATCTAGGAGAAGAGTAAAAGAGACCAAAAAAGTAGAAGAAGAAGAATGTAGTAGTAGCAGTAAGAATGGAAAGTGCATATGGAATGAAAAATGATTAATCAACCTCCGTTTCCACATTTCTCCTTTCCTTTTATAGTAGCCATGGGGCGTCACCTTTTCACGATCACCTCTACGACACTTTCTGTAAGACCGCTAGGGGACAACTTCTGCACATGAGAACTACGTGGACTGTCAGGTGGTAAGGAATAATAATATTGTTAGGCCGTTGGGGGAACAGTCCTTATGGGAAATATTTCTTTTTAGAGTATGAAGTGACTTCGCTGGGTTGTTATAGGACTCACATAGGAACAGACTCTAACAACCTAGAAAATGGAATTTTTCTTGTGGTCCCTCAATGATGGATTAAGGGCTTTTCCTTCATGACGAGTTGTTTTATGTCGAGTCAACCCTCTCTCCCCATGACTGAGTTGTTTTACCACAACTGAGTGCTCTTTCCTTTTAGCCTAGTTGTTCTACATCGGCTCAGCGCTCTTTCTCCTTACCGAGCTATTCTATATCAGCTCTCTCGCTCTCTCTCTTCGACCAAATTGTTCCGCCTTAACTCGGAGCTTCTTCTTCCTACCGAATTGTTCTATTTCAGTTCGGCATTCTTTCTCTCTGGTAGAGGTATTTCATACCGGCTTGGCCATTCTTCTCTTTGGTCAAACTGTTCGTATCAATTTGGTGCTTCTCTTCTTTACCAAGCTGTTCTACTTCAGTTCGGTGCTCATTTCTTTTGTCAGTCTACTTTCCTTTCTTATTATATGTGAGATTATGACAGTATCAATTAAGCTAGATAAGCTTAGAAATCTCATGTTCTGTGAGAGGTTTATTGAGTTCTTTAATGTACTCGTCTGTTTTCTGTGTGTTTTTTGTTTTTTGTTTTCGTTTAGGGTTTGCTAGTGCTAGATTGTGCTCTTGATTGGCACTAGTATTTCGTGGAGGCAGGGGCGGAAGTGTGGAACTTAGATCGGCTGAGTTCCCGTTAGGTCGTGCTTTTGCTTCTGGTTGGCATTGAACTGGCAGGAACTGCTTGGATTAGCTTGGTTGCCCTTGCTTTGGTTGGTGCTGAACTAACGATGAAGAGGGGGCCGATGGGTTTGTTGTGGTTTCACTTGAATCATGTCGAGCACGACTCAAGGCAACCACTACCCAAAGCTAAATACGAGCATAAGCTAGTTGTCCTATGTTGCATCGAGCATGAGTTGGTTTGTTAGGTCCACATACATGCACATGCTGGTAGGGAGACTCGCACTTAACTTGAGCATGATTCCCTCGTCTTGTGCATTGTCCAATGGCCCCAACCCACTTAGGGTTGGGGTTATCTTGAGCATAGCCTAAGTTGTGTCAAGCTAGGTCAGGCTGCCCACACTTTCACATGTTTCACACACCCAATGTCATGGCGGCATTCCACCTAAGTTTATGCATCTTGCCGTATAGCCTTCAGGGTTAATTCAGTTGGCAAGTATACGGAAGTAATTTTTAAATGGGGATAGATCAATTCACAGAGAAGTCATAATTTTAAACTATCGATCGATCTTCTTCTTTGTATTTAGTATCTGAGTTTTTAATTTATCTCTCTCCTCGATAAAGACAACTAAAGAGAATTACTAATGTGACGATTTTATATTTTTATGCATCTTATCGTGTTGAGAATGGCTTGGCACATCTAAGATTAGGCCATGTCACGTTAAGCATAGCCTAAGTTATGTCAAGCGGAGTCAGGCTCCTACCAATGGACAGTTATATCATATGCCCTTTTTTTTATGCTGTATAATTCTTTTCCTTCCAAAGGTAGAACACCAACGTTCACTTTGGTTTATCGTTCCTCGTTAACTACCGAATTACGCTATAAATATATAACACCAGTTCTCCTGTTGCCTTCGCCGGTGACTCTCATCGTTTGTTCTTTACTTAAGCAAAAAATATCAAATAAAATAATAGCAATTTGTGTGGCACTTGATTTTTTTTTGTTTTCCAACAAATTGAAAATGAAATAATCAACAGTTACTTATCGTCAATTTATTGACATTAGTGTATAATAAAATATATTGTTTATAAAAAAATCTTAAATTTACTCAAATACAGGAAGAAAAAAAACATGTACTACAGTTATTATGGAAAAAAGAAAACGCTTGAGTATGAGAGTAAATTGGATATCGGAAACGACTTCGATAAATTCAGTAAACTGAAGAAACAAGTCTGGCCAGCCATTTTGAACAAATAATCAAGTCTAGTTCTTTCACTAATATTGTGTTTGTTTGAACATAAATAAGAATAAATAATAAGTAAATAGCATGTTCATTTTTTTTCATATTACATAGAAGGAATAATCTCTTATAAATTTCATTCATTTTCTACTAATTGTACTTCAGTTCAAACAAAACTAAAACAAAAACAATATTTATACATCTTACAATCGCTACTGAATGAGAATGTCTCTTCTTCTGTTGCCATCTATAAATATAAAATAATGCAATTCACTTTCTTCACTTAATGCCATTTCATTTACTTTCTATTCGATTCCTTTTAATAAACACATCATATCCCGATAAGAATCATCAAAGAGCATGAATAAATCGGAAAAGAAATGGTCCACAATCTTGTTTTTTTGTTAAATCACATCCTATAGCTTCCAAACATTCGAGATGAATATTACTTGCTTTAATAGAAGGATGATACAAAGTGCACAATATCGACAAGAGAATCTAGAGCACACTTAAGAACTTAAAAACTATTGGGCTGATCAAGTTAATGCCACGTTAGCAATCAAAGAGACAAAAACGCTTCACAACTGAAGAATGCTGCAACTACTTAGTAGGGACACTCACATACCATTGCATAGGCAAGGATAAACATGGTTTGACGATGATGATGAGAAAGCGATTAGAAGGGCGGGCGTGTTATGCAGTAAAACGATGAAGACCTACCGTAAACTTGGTCTAAATGTGATTACTGCCATGACTAATTTCAAACACATTGCAAGCTGGCCTCCTAAGTATGTTTTCTCCCATTCATTCATCCGACAAACTCGTCTAAACGTTTTTTTGGTTTTCCACTGCAGTTGATTCCAGAGGCATTATATGATGACCTTCAAAACATGAGAGTATCGATGTTTACTAAGCTTCGTCGACAAAAAAATCCTGCTTACCTCTGCATCTGGATTCAATAAGGTTCCACAACTGCTCATCCAAGAAGTAACACATAAATATTAAATACAAATGTTATCTTCTATATATGTACTTTGACAAGGGAAAGTTTACTCTCCTTGCAACCTACAAAGCATTTAGAAAAATTAAACACAAGTAGCAATCTGTTAGTGGAAACTAATTATATCCATAAAAATATAAATTAATGAATTGCTAAAGGCTTACTAGTATAGGTTCACTACCTTGAAAGCCATATCTTCGTTGATCATAGATCGGTACCGCGTTGAGCCTTCTAAAGGGCAACTATTGCTTTTGCATATGAAATTAGCATTGCAGAGAGTAGACAACTGTAATAGAACATCCGACATCAGATGAGCATGTGAACCTTCTGCCAGTTCTCCATTTTCAGGCTGAACTTCCTCTGCTTCATATTCCACTGTCGAAGTGATGCACTGAAATATGGCTAACAATCTCTCTAACGGGAAAGTTCCAGGTCCCTTTATGAGGATTTCTTCAGCGAAATTATCTTGTTTATCAATGGATGTCTGGAAGCTCCTAATGATCCACAAAGAATAGTAAAGGTCATAACAAACTTAATAGCAAGATTTAGAGAAGCTAGTTGAGAAAGACATGACGCCTACTACCAAAACAATTTGTATGCATACTTTCTCTTTCGTTTACGGTTGTCGGAACCTCCAGTAGAGTCAAACAATGCTCCATCCAGGGTTGCGGGATTCCTTGAAGCGAGAAAAGCAGAAATAAGGAGGTATTTAGCAGAGAGTGACATATGAATATCCAATTCACCAAAGGTCTCCTTTCCGGATAGGTTCCTTAATTTTCCTTTCTGATTAATGCTTCTTTCTTTGTCAATTTCACTAGATGACCACGAGGGAACGTTGAATATCTCATTCATTGAAATAGTCAAGTGTGGTTGCAGGTAATCAAACAATCTTCTCTTCGTGGCCTCATCGGGAACCAATCGTGGATCAGTTAATGCTTCACAATATTTTTTAAACAATGGCTTGAATGCGATTGCTAGTTCATCAATTCGCCTAGTAATCCTAGAAAATGGCTTCAAGACTACACTGTTCACAGAGAATTGATATTGAAATTAATATATCCTGAATGAAGAAAAGTTGAACCAAAATTTTTTCCTGCATTGCAAATGAGCAACTTACCTCAGGAAACAAGAATATAGCTTTGGATTGACTTGGTTTCTCATGAGAATATTATGGATATCATCCAGGCTATAATCCGGGAAGTAGATGTATAATGGCTCCAACGATCCAACCATCGAGTAATAAGCATCGGGCAAAGCACGACTGATATAAATCAGACCAACATTTCGAACTTTCAACAAGTCAGGAATTCTGAATAATATCTGGAGAATTAGAGAGCCCTTGTCCCACGATCTGATGAGCTCCACATTGTCAAATATCAAATAAACCATCTCTCCATTTTCACCAATGGAGGAAGATTTCATCTTTGCTTCAGCAGTAGCACTTGTTGCCTGAACCAATGCGTCTCTGAGGAGATCCACGAAATTCGATGGCTTGTCACAGCGCTTGGCGCTCGTGTAACCGTTCTCCCTACACCTCTTATGGCACAGCAACTGGTCCAACACCGTCTCGAACAGAATCCGAGGGCAGTAGCAGGATCTGCAGCTTGCATACACGAAACGCCGGCGCAAGTGCTGGAACACTCGGAGAACTGTAGCGGTCTTACCCGTCGACGGGCAGCCGTAAAGGAGGGCAGGGAGCATGGGGGAGTTTGAGGGGCCGATCAAGCGCAGAAGCTCATGGATTTGGGGTTTTCGGCCTGGAAGAAGTGAAATCAGTTCATCCAAAGAGAGGGGATCCCTATCACTGGACGCGGACGATTCGGCGGCCGGACAAGGAACCGATGGCGGCGGTGACGTCTTCGAGGGTGTAACGGCGGATGATCTGGTGATCCGCCGAGTTGGAGTTCGCAGAATCATCTCTTCGACCGTCATGGTTGGATCAGATCGTGATCTCTTCTCCGTCATCGCCGCCGCCGTCGGTAACCGCCGAGGAAAAAAAACCCTAATACCCTCTGGAAGCGACAGATGGAGGGAAAGAGTTCGGGAATTTCTTTTGAAAAACAAATGAAATGTAACACACGTTATCATCGCTGTTGCTGCCATTATCACGCTTTCTAGAAGTCGATAACGGGTACAACGCCGTTATATTTAGTTCCCTTGTAACTTATACGGTCGGGCTGCGGGCGGGGAGGCTGGACCCGTGCCGTACTGGGCCAGGCTTTCGGGCCTAGGCCCAACATATCAGCCCCTATCATATCGTATGGAGTTGACAAGATGATTAACATAAATACACTATTTTGCATAAATCAGTAAATGTGAGATTTAAAAGAGATTAAATGAGTGCAAGCAAAGACTTTGAATGAGCCTTTGCTTCTAAGAAGAAAAAAAAATGAAATAAGAGTTGATGTTTGCAATTAAAGACTTTCACCAAATAAAATTTCTTAACAACTTGCACGAATATATTTTATAGCCAACACGATTGAAGAGCATGAGTTGTCGTGTACCACGAATATATAATTTAAAGCTTTGTAAAGTTGGAACGCTCGGTCGTTTATAGATACACATAGGATAGTTTGTTGTCTTTTGTTTTAATAAACAAATGCCTTATAGTTCTTTGAATTATTATTTTTTATGACAAATTGATTTGAATATTACTTTTCATTATATGCTAATATAGTGCAAATTAATTTCAAGTCCTAAAATATTTTTATCAAAGATAATTTAAAGTTTTTAATAATTTCGAATCCACACTTTCATGTTAGGATATCTGTTAAAGTTAGAAATTAAAAAAAAGTTCAAGATCTTAAATAGAGTTTATAAATTAGCTTTGTTTAAAATTTGGTATAATGGTAAAACAAAATACTCACAAGTTATTTATAAATTATCCTGATACTAAATACATTGTAAATTTTTAATTGAAGGACTTTGTGCCTTAAGATAATAAATAAACTAAAATTTAACAAACAAGTGATTTTCTACAAAAATGAATTTGTACTTCGCTTTCCTTAATTGTTAATTTCCATTAAAAATTATAGATAAAGAGAGTCATTAAAATATTAATAAGATAATAAAAAAAATATTAATTTGATAGTTGGGGAGTTAGCACCATAGAGAAATTTAGGGACCAAAAGTTCCCAAAAAGACTCATTTTGACCATAGCCACTGGCCCTCTAATTAGTTTAGTAATATCTCAAAAATAAAATATATATCATCATTATTGTTGATAATTTAATTTGTCTCCTTGTGTATCATTATTTTTCTACATGGCATTATTTTTAATTTTAATCATGAAGGAGCTAGCTAGTTGTTTCTTAATCAATGAAGGGAAATTAATCCAATAAAAAAGAGTGTTCTTGTCAGATTTAATCTTATATTTTTAAAATAATATCATATTTAAAATAATATATAGACCCATAATGGTCAAGATAATAAAAAAAATGCACTTGGATGTTTGTTTAAAAAAAACAAATCTTCTATTTTTTTACCCATAACATGTATTTATTATCTTGGACATCTTAATACATTTTAAAAATATAAATAGACATATATTTGCACCATTATTGAAAAATAATAATAGAGATTTTCACCCAAACAATATTTATTAATTATGTCAAAATTTGAATTATCTTGAGAAATGAAAATTAATTAAATTGATACAACTCAATTAGACTTAAAAATAATGTGATATACTATAAATATATTAATTAATTAATATAAATTGACCGTTCAAAAATAATATATATTTTTAAAATATTCAGTTGTTTCTTTTACACTTATGAAAATACTTTGTTAAAGTTTTTTAGGGTAATTTTCAATACTTTATAACTTTTATAAAATATTCTCACAAGGTTTTAATGTTATCAAATGTTCTCTGAGATTTTTATTTTACTGTTTAAAACATCTATGAATAAGTGAAGATAATTTAAAATAGTAAATCAATATTTTATTTTTGGATAGAGGGAAATATAGGGTATTTTGGTATTAATTAATACGACATTAAAGATATTTTAAAAAAATATATGGATTTTATTATTATTTTATATAATTTTTTTTCTTAATGTCGATGACATAAATAATATAATATAAATTTGATATGATTCTCATAATTAAAATTTAGGCGCACGTATAGTCCAGCAATCCCCTTTTTCTATTGCATGGCCCATGCACTGCTAATTAACGAGGTTCCTACACGTGTACAGCTTTTTGAAAAATAAAATCATTTTTTATTGAAAAAACAATATAGCAATAATATAAACTCTTTTAGAAAAAAAAAATCAACTGCTTGATCTTGTTTTTGAGTGGATCAATAATTCAAAGATATTTCTTATTCGATTTTTAGTCACGGTAAATTTATATAAATTTTTCCTCCAAATAAGATCGAGCTTTAGGATGCTAGACTGTTAAATCTCTCATTATCCTGAGAATTTTTATAAAATTTTATCGATCAAAAACTTTTTTCGCTCATTTATGGCACTAGCTGTATGTTTTTCTTGTTCATTAAAAAATTGTCAAGATTAATTAAATAAATGAATTGTGGCATTTATAATAAATTGTTTGACATATATAATACTATAGTTTACATATTATAAATTTTAATTAAGACATTTTTTTTATTAATTCCATGAATTGCAAAGCATTTGGTATATATATAATTAAAAAAAAACTAGCTTAAACATTTATTTCAGTAGGTCAGTGAATTCTAAAGTTGGTTTGTTTTAATACAAAAGGTCAAACAAACTCTAAGATGGAATAATTTTGATTAAAATAGCTCCAAATAAATTAGGTGTCGTTTTAATAATTTAAAAAAAGAAAGTTCGATTTTATTCAAACTTATATAACATAAAACTTGATTCGAGGAATTGTAAAAAATACGATTGTAATTTAATAAAAGGATAAATTATAGGGGTGAAATGAACATTTTCCAGAATTTAAAAGAGTTGGCAAATGGGTTTTGCTGCTTCTTCCTTGTTTTCGCTATAAACCGAAGTTTCGCAATCTTGTCACAGTAAACCCTTCATATCAATCTCGAGCTTGAAATCTTCGTCTCTGCTTCTCCTCCCTCTCCCGCGTCATCCATGGAAGGCCCCAACCCAATGGTATGGAGCTATAAGTTGCGCCGGCTCCTCGCCTTCTAGCTCTCGTCTCCGGCGGATGGGCGGCAGTGGCAATTGCCGGAGATCCATCTCCATCTCACTCACCTTCTCGCTTGATGGAGTGGAGGAGCTCCTAATTGATGTACTCGCAGGTTTGATCTTTTCCTGCATCAAAATGCCTCTTTCGCTTAAAAACCTTCCTTTTGCTGATTTTACCCTCCAAAGATGGATGCTTCATTCGTTCTAGGTGTTTCTCCTATTAGTGTCGTTGAGATTAGGTTTGCTTTCCTGTTTGAGGTGTTTTTGACGCCGATCCATCTTTTGATTCGAAAATCTGTTTCTTATTTCGTCCTTAGTATTGCAGTTTGGGGCTGCTTGTTTAGATGCCTGATGTTATTTTGCCTCCTCTGCTCTTTTTGATACATAATTTGGAGTTTTTTGTTTCAAAAACCTTATCACTGCCTTATTCTCTCATCTAGAAGATTGAAAATATCAAGTTGATTGTGGAGTTCCTTTGGTATGAAAATGCCAAGTCAACTTGTTCATTAAATACTTGTCAAACAAATTCAATACTACTTAGCTCGAGGTTTCACGCCACCTTATCTTCTAACTTATATATATATATGAACAGTTGTTTGCTTGGCTATTGGATCTTGATTTTCTGGTTTGTTCTGTCAACTGTTTTAGTCAGAAAACGTGTTTTAGTAGAACATTTGCAAAATTTTGTTCTTCTTAGTTATTCAGACTTGGTAGGTTGTCATTTTTAATGTTTTTATTTTGTCTAGTCTTCATCACATCAAGTCTCTTAGCTCCTATTACTTTCATATTTAATGATGTTGCTTGCCTTAGAAGTTGGTTTGGTTTGGTTTGGTTTGGTTTGCTTGCAGTAGAATGCATATTTTGCAGTTTTTCTAGATCTTTAGACTTGTTGTACTTAAGGAAATGTACTTTATCCTTATTATTGAGGTGAGATGGATTCTCAGATCCTTGTAGCTAACCCCAGTTAGTTGGAACTTACAGCTTGCTGTTGTCATTGTTGTTGTTGTCTCTCATTGATTTTATTGAACTCAGATTTGGAAAATGTGTTGGGTTTGGCAAGGGCTAAGAGGCTCGGATATGAGTCGAGTGCCAAATAAATTTGTGAAAAGTGTGTTGAAGCCTAGGAGATGTTATTGGGTGCACATGGAGATTGTAGGATGCTAAAAGATTGTAGAGGAGGGTTTTCACTTTTCATCTTGGGGAGATTTTTCAATATTTAGAGAGCATTAAGAGACTTTTCTCCATCAGTGTTGCTAGAGAAGTTTGGGGGTTGAGTCTCACATACAAGGTGAAAACCTTGATTTGTTCTGTTGCTGCACCTTATATTATCTAGTTTTAAATTTTCTTCATAGGCTTAGTCTCATGTTGAATCACTTGAAATTATATTTGTTTTTCTTCGACTGTTTGTGTTCTTCAACCAAAGAAGTCAAAGATTCCACCAGGTGGACCTGTGGTTGAGATTATTCTACATTTTAGGTACACTAGATTTGAACCTATAAGCGCATAATTTAAGGGGATAAATTCTAGCAAGTTGGAAGTGTTTTCCAACTCCATCCAGTGGTTTAGAAACACTTCTGCTACCAATATGGTGGATGTTAAACATCTTTGTTTACTGATGTAATCTGCATTGGCCTTCTAAGAGTTCAATTTTAGAAAGTGGAACTATCAGACATGTGAAGAAGGGGAATCAGATCATGTAAGTAAACTGTCATTTTACCTCTCCTTTTTTAAAAGCACCTGTGAATTATAGGATATGGCCTTGAACTAGCTCCTACATGGAGGATGGCCACCATCAGTGAGGAAGACTTATTGTCTATCCCACAACACCAATTCTAAAGTAATCTTCAAGACAAAGCCATTATGGCATCTGTCAACAAGGACTTCTTCAAAAATAATGGAATTAGAAGAAGTTACAGGAATCCATTGTATTTTTGCATCCTTTCTATGCCTACTCAATTAAGGGAGAACTCTATATGCATTAGTCATAGTTACTACTCTTGATCAAGTGACAGTTCTCTTCTAATACTATGAAGATTAACTTGACATAGGTTGACATCTCTTGATAAGCATGTACTTATACAAGCTAATCTATGCTTCTAAATACATTTCTCTCTGTTAATGTCTTTCTCTTTGCTTCTTGCAGGACCACAAAATAGTGATCTCTCAGCATCTGGGTAGCAGATGTATCCATCCGTAAGCATGCACAAAAGTAGCGCTTGTTACTTCTGATTAAGTTAACGCCAAGATTTTTCTATTAGGATACGATATTAATTTACTACCATGGGTTCTTGTGTTTCAACATCAAAAAGAAGACCTAGATCCAGAAAGTATTCTCTTCAATTCCAAAAATGCCATGGAAAAGTTTCTGCATCAGTTCCTGATGCACCTACTACTAGGAAAAGCCATATAGGAAATCAATTTGCTTGCAGCCAGTTTGTTAGTGTTAAGACTTCAGCATCTTGCCGGAAATGTAAAGTTGCTAAGCGTGCATTTCATCTTACACGGATGCAATGGAATCGCAGGCAGATGGAGACGAATGGTATCAAATTTATTCTCAAAACTTCCAGCTCAGTCCTTCTGTGATTTTATTTCTTAGTTTGCATCCGTTGATTTTAGATGTACAGGAACAACAAAATGACAGGGTTTTGAAATTTTGCAGTGATATGCCGAGAAGAAGTATGGTTTGATTCCGTCAGTATATTAGAGTCTGAGTCTGATGATGACTTCAGTAGTGTCTGTGGAGGTATTATTTGAGTATAGTGATTGTGATCTTACTGTGGTAATGCTGAATGAGCAACGTTTCTTAATCATTCAATATTATGTAGATGCTATTCCCTCTATAAATGGTTCGGTTGGTACCCAATTTGTTCCCCATGAAAATGCATCCATGTCAGTAGATGCTGTGTGCAAGCTTGAGGAACTTTGTGAAGCCACTCCAATTACTGAGGCAGTTGAGCAATTCATAGAAACAGATGCAGGCAAAACCAAAGTGCTTTCTAGCAAACAAGAATCAGCAAACGCAGATGGAGTGACATTGGAAAAGGTTGGTGAAGCAAAGATTCGGAACCAGATTGAGAGCTGTAACAAGATGAAAAAGGTCATAGAGGATATTTGTAGTAGTTTTAAAGATTTAAAAGACAACAGAGAAAACACAGATGAAAAAAATTGTGAAAGCACATCAAAGAAGTTGACTTCATCTTGTCCACCTCATTTGGTTTCATCCATCGGCTTTAATGATAAAGTCCAACAGTTTCCTAGTGCTAGCCCACATTGTCAGAAACGGAGATCAGCAGTGATCAGACTATCATTCAGGAGAAAATCTAAAGATGGAGAAGAGGTCTCTCAATTTTGTAAGTAAACTTGTTTTCTCTTTCATTGTTTCATTTGTATTATATGTTACTTAGACTTGAGTACAAGAGTAACAAACACCTCTTTTTCTCTGTCTTTCCACATGTCCAACAAAGTTTCCATGATGTAGCGTCTGACACGGGTTAGAGAGGGATAGGTAATGAGTCCTGAATTTTAGATGTGTTGAATACAGTCAATTATGGAGTCAGCAGAATGTTGGCACAAACATCACTGACTTTACTTTTCCTTCTAACATCATTTGTAATTACGATTATTACCTATTCATTTCTCTTGACAATTTTCCTCTTAATTCTCTTTTTGTGTTGATATTCTATATTCCAAGGTTTCAAAGGGCATATGTAGGCGGTGTACACTTGACTCACTATGTAGCACATAGGCAATATGCAATGGCATATGTGGTTTGTCTTAAAATATTAAAACATATTTATATATGCAATAATGTATATTACATATCAATTCTTACTTCCTCAGAGAATAATATCAATGCCAATTATACAACGCAAAACACATGAAATGGAATAATTAAAAATTGGTCAACAATGTAAAATACATTATAGAAATAAATAGTATGTATATAATCAATATCTGAAATATCTATTATTTGCTAACAAGTGTTTAAGTAAAAGCTATCACACAGAGTATAGGATTTCAATCTAAATTGATTTAAATGAACCAAATATTTTTTTCCCCTTGCACATGTAAACCACCTATATTATATATGACCCCTATCAAGTCTCCTTCAAAGTCTAGTTTGATAGGAACATATGCGGCCCAATCAGGGGAATTTTTAAGACAATGTTATTTACCATTCATGTATGTGCAAGGTCAGCATCAAACTGTCTTATGGTTGCTTATATTTGGCTCTTGTTGTGTGATAAATTTTATAAAAATATCTACAAATTTCATCCATGAT
>JBAMHZ010000091.1:2810855-2824142 GCA_037177395.1 Alpinia galanga
ATTAGCTTTAGCAAACCAAGCAAATAGTACAAGTTAAGTGTGCCAATTTGATTGGACTTGAACTAGACCCTTAGGGTAGGCATGACCAATTAGGGTAGAAAGAGTGCTAGATAGCAAATCAAGAGATAGCTAGCTAGTTATGGTAGAAAGTCAACTACAATAATCAATCAAGTGAATTAATTAGCTTTAACAAATCAAGCAAATATTACAAGTTAAGTGTGCCAATTTGGTCAGACTTGAACTAAACCCTTATTGGTTGGGGTAGGTATGACCAGTTAGGGTAGAAAGAGTGTTAGCTAGCAAATCAAGAGATTGCTAGCTAGTTATGGTAGAAAGGCAACTACAATAATCAATCAAGTGAACTGATTAGCTTTAACAAATCAAGCAAATATTACAAGTTAAGTGTGCCAAATTTGGTCAGACTTGAACTAAACCCTTAGCTAATTTGGTTGGGGTAAGCATGACCAGTCGGGCTAACAACTGAGTAAAGCAACGATTCAATCAGCGAGCAAAAAGAAACATTCGTATACAAATGAACCGATCGAGCCAGTGAGTCAAGCTCACCAGTTTGGCCAAATGGATTGGATGAACCAACTACTTGACTGGACCAAACTGGTGGAACCTATCAATTGAATTGGCAGGTCGAGCAACTTGAGATAAACAAGTTGAGCAACCCAAATCGCGTGAATTCTACCGAAAATTCTAACCATCGAACCAATTGACTAGGTGAATCAAGTGGTGAAATGGCCAGATCAGAAGTGCACTTGACAAATCATTCTATTAGTAGCTTATTCCACTCGGAATATCATTACTCGAGTAGCTAGCACCGAAGCAGTAGATGAATCCAAAATAAGATTGAACAACTCTAAATTTACTTGAGAACACGATGATAAACTTAAATTATTAGCAATCTTTTCCAATCATTTCTATAACTTTTTGCTATAAATTTCCCGTGCAATTCACACAGTTGTGAATCCTGAAAGAAAAAAAAAAACTGAAATGGGGATGCACTATAATCATGCAGCAGTCTCTATCACCTGAACACACTCAAGAACAGTAGCTTTTTTTGCCATTGCTGCCATGAGTGCTTCATGAACCACTGCATTGTTCTTGAGAAGTGATCCAGCGAACAAGACCTGCATGGTTATTGATCTTGCAGTCAACTACTGCACCACAATTTTGCGTGTATTAATTGCTAATGAAGCAATTAGATGGAACTCACAGCCCATCTTGTGAGGTTCTGTTGTTGATCCTTGCTAACCTGTGGTTTGCTCCTATTTATAAACCTCTGGGAAAGAGAAAAAGCCTTTAACTAATTTTGAAATACCGAATCTTACGGAAATAACTGATCAAAAATAGATTTGTAGGATAAAGAGTGAATACTAAAAATATTTTGAAAATTGCGATAGCAAGGGAATATACTAATTCTACCTGAAGAGTGAACAGATCTGCAGATTGACCGACTACCTTATCATATTTAAGGCCTTCGGCAGCAAGGCCAGCCATCGACACAACAGCCAACCTGGCGATGAGTTTCTGGTTAATGAGCAGTTTGAAACCAGAATAATAAATGGTGTCTTCTGAGAAGGATGGCTATTACAAAAGCACCATAAATTATGATATTTTTTTTCTACGTTAAGATTAATGGTGATCATTAATAGTATATAGAGTAAGGTGAGGTTGCAAATTTCCAAGTTCATACCTGTCCAGTTCCTTGTCACCAAGCTGCCCGCTATATATTAGTTCTTGAAGTCTCTCATCGACCAAATTGACATGTTCTTTTCCGAGATCCAAGGAATATCCCAAGATTGGTAATCCAATCAGGTAGGCCACTAATAATCCGTAACCAGTTAATATGCTTGTTAACTGATGCATCACGATAGAAATCTACACAACTTACAGACTAAAATTACATATAGCTCTTTGATAATGTATGATAAAAACTCACCTAAGAAATGTGCAGATTCGTGTCTAGCAATCCTCTCTTGGTAATCAGGAAAGAATGAAGAGAATCCATCAATTGCAGCTTGAAGAAGACTGCAGAAGGACAATAGGCATTAGTTAAAGTGAAAGAGTTACTGCAAGCTAATTGTTAGGTCGTTTATTAACCTTCATTAATATGAATTTCCACTAGTCATAGCTTTTTGCTGTCTTTCTTGAAGAGTTAGATTCAATCCTTTAATTAAATAATGTTAATACTAGATCCTATGAGAATCAAAAGATTTTTTTTTTTAAAAAAAAGAGATACAGATTATATTCTTTAAAATATAAAGAAACAACTTTGGCAAAGCAGAAAGATCAACGGGATTACAAAATAAATAAGCATAACCAATAGGATAGTTTCTTAATAGCTCTTTACCTAAAAAAAATGTGTAAATATATAAGAGCATGTCGAATAGAATATATCGATTTCAAAAGAAAAATAAAAGTTCATTGTGTAAAATTTATTGTTTAATTTGATCCATAGGCACTTTAACAAGGATTTCTGCCTCCAAATGTTCTACCACAATGTCTAACATGTTGCATGAGGATTTACCCAGGAGAAACACTACCAATGGCCAACACTATCAATGAAATGCTCCCAAGTAGGTAAGGCACAAAGAATCCCCAGTCCTGTAACATTGACGAGTCAAAATAGTGGAAATAACAATAAATTTGAAGAAAACAATACTACATTCAAACTAGGTTAACAAATATCCTTTAAACAGTAATTCTTCAGCATTAAGGAAGATGAGCCAATAAGTTGATTTTATATAGATTGTGGTGAATAGAATTTTCTGACTTTTCAATTAAGAAAAATTCAACATGAAGTAGAGTGCTGCCCAAAAGTAAGAATAGTAGCTGAATGTCTCGTAAATAACCCGGTCACTGCAACATATGTATTAATGATCGTCTCTAAATATGTCGCATGTCCTTTTCAGTAGCTTGAAATACACATAATCTTCAAACAACTATAATAATGAACTCAACTAGCTACGTAGACAATTGTATAAATAGTATGAATGTTATATGTGAGTGAAAAACTAAAAAAGTTAAACCGGTGCTATAAAACGTATAAATATAATCCATTCAAAGGTTGCATATATGTACCCCTGGAAGCTGGCCTGCGATCACACCAAGAAATCCTGTAGTCCCCACTACTGTAAATAGAAAAGCTGCCTGCACCATCATATTTCAAATTCAATTTAGCAACCCAGCAAACGCTCTAATTTTATCACGGTGACAAATAAATATACAGTACCGCACAAGAATTGCATGACACATTCATTGCACTTATCGGTTTTTTTTTTTTTTATCATTTTCATAATGCATGGTAAGACAAGGCCATTAAACAAGGATGAAACAAAAAATTAAGATAATAGTAGAACGAGGACAGTACATCATTTCTAACACTTGGTATTCCGAGGTTCTCTGCATTTTTTATTCCCAGAGTCGTTAGCTCCCGCAAGGATGTCTACAAACAAGTTAGTGACTGCATGATGTAACACTCAACCCAAATAAAATCTGCACTCAAATAAAGAAATATCTGTGTGCATGATATACAATATGTATGTGATGAAAGTACTTGCCCAGAACTTTATTGTGATGATGGACTGACCATACGGCGTGATACATATGGTTGAGAGCTCCATTTCTTTGCCCAACCAATTTGACTCAGCTGATCAAGAGTCTCCTTAACAGCTTTACTATCTTTCTGAAACAAGGGGAAAAACCAATGGAAAACTATTAGTTGACCTGATTAACATTAGAAGTTATGGTAGCCTTCAAAAACATAGAAAATCATGAAAGATCAGGTTCTCACTATTGGAAAGCTTAAAAAGAAAATATGTGAAGCTTATTTGTCCTTTATCATCAATATAGCTTCATTAATTGCGTCTTAGTATGACTTAGTCCCTCTTCGCTCCCCTATGTATTTTCAATTTGAATTGCCTTAATCATTTGGGTTCAAACATAAATCAGTACACATCAAAAGTTCATGGAAGTAAACAATTTTTTAAATATATATAAAGAAAAGAAATCCTTGTAAAGAATTTTCTTTGTATAAGCGATTGAAGCATTATAGTTAGAACATGTAATCATTCACTTGGGTTAAAGGAAGAGTGCAAGACTTATCTCTCCACCATCATTAAAAAAACACAACTAAAACCTAATCAGAATGGCCTTGCAATTGCCACACAATCAATGCTTTCGACCAGAATGCTCCTTCGTTTTAGCCAGAGTTCCTTATTACCCGTCAAACCATAAGAAATAGGGAGGTGGATATGGTGCTGATTATTTTGGGTATCAAAGAGAAATCAAGCAAGCACCTTGGCGATGGCTGCTTCCAGCGGCGTGAGATCGACCTCTGCAGGGACCGCGGGAGAAGAAGCTCCGGCGCGCCATTTCTTGAGCACCTGCAAGCTCCCATAGAACCGAGGAGATGGAGAGAGGAGTGCGAAGGAGATGGCCATTTCTTCCTCCTCTTCTTCTTCTCCGCTTCGATGCTGTCCGACCGTTGCCAGCAAGTTAGGGGATAACGTTAATAGAACAGAACCACGTGCAATGTGCGTGCAAGAAGGATCACAGAATCAATTATATATAGCACACCCGTGCACGACGTATAATAATAAAGAATGCATCTCTTTCATCATTGTTCGTTATCGTCCAACTGGATTTTAGGTGAAATTTGATCACAGTTCAATTAGATTTTCGTTAAATTACGGCTAAAAGATATCGGCAGTGATCCTAACAGATTTATAGATTAGATTATAGTATTCATCATTTCGACAATGCACAGATGGTCCTCTGATGTGCGAATAAAAAGTACTGTGTATTCTTTATTACTGTATAATCGTGATTGATTTGACGATGAAAATATTGTCACACATGTATCACGCTACACTTAAGGTTTTATAATGGTTGCTGATCGAAGTGTCGTTGAGTGTTTTTTTTTATCGGATCGATTATCATCTGGGTCCATCGATTTTATTGGGTCGGCAATTGCTTGGTCGATCGATCTTATAAAGTTTGTAATCGAAAAGTTTCCGTGGATACACGATTCATTTAAACGTAAGAGGAAATAAAAAAGAAACGCTGACGAAGCTCTTTTGCCGTTTAAATTAGATTTTTCTAAAGAAGATGAAAGAATTGTAGAAATGAAATATAATTTTTTAATATTTAAATCTCTTATGCTTCTAGCGATTTGCTCGCCCTCAGCGCTTAGCTCCTTAAGATGAGCTCACAAATTCGACATGTCTTTCATGTTGATTGGATCCAAACTTGCCACATAGACACTCTCCATATTAGATACTAGTATTCAAGGTTAATTGAACCGATATATGCACTTATAAACAAAATTTATTTTATTACTATTATTTTTATTATAATCACTAGAAATGAAGTTTGAGATGCTCATTCTGTAATAACTGGCCACACATGACTGCATATATGAGATGAGACTTAGGAGAACAGATCAAATGACATAAACATAAAATCCTTTAACTAGGACAAACTATTTCCAGTCCGGTGTCTATGAAAGGAACTAGGAAACTAACCATATGATGCAGCATAAGGCTTTGTATATTTTATTTGCTAATATCATAGTAAAACATACCAGAGCTCAAATTATCTCTGACTTCGACAAGTTCTTCGCCACATTTACCTGTCCACTGAACTTTTCTACCCACACCACAACAAGATGTCTCACTTTCAGTTTGTTCTATGAGCTCATTGGCATCGACTTTGGAATGATCTCGGGAAGGTTTCTTTAGCTTATTCTTTAGGCAAGGCTTTCTGTGACTCTTGTAACAAGTATCACTGGCAGTTGTGCTTGTGTTAACGTCTAAGGTGGTAAAATGATCGTCTCCATCTCTCCCTTCAAAATGGTGCAAAGGTGCAAGAACCTCACTTTAGAACGCATTGTTTGTCCACATCCTGAGTAGCTGTTGAAGGCGATGAAAAGGGTTGAAGAAACGTTATTGTTGAATTTATCATGAAGTTCTTGGCTGCTTGATGTAGTAGGGTTATCAAAGTCTAGAAGTTTTCGCTATCAGGGAACAACTTGTATTCGTGCATTGTCCACCCCAAGTTCTTGTTCTTTCCATCGTTGAATGACAAACTATCCTCGCACCCCACCACAATCTCTCGTCTAGCTCCATTTTGAGAGGTATCAAATTCTTCCTTCTTACTATACAAAATCCATGTCCCAGTGACAGCCCTCCGGTCAACCCTTGATCCAACGGAATGCTTATTCTTTCACGAAAAAAATGAGCTTCTTGGATGTCATTGCTTAAAAGATCCCAGAAAGGAAAGGCTGAATCAACTCAGACTCAGACCCAATCCCACACCATAACATAACTAATACATACAATTATGATAAATAACACAGAATTTTAACCTAGAAAAAAATGCTCCTCATTGGGGCAAAATAGAATGAACATTGCAAGTGAGAAACAGTGTGGCATAAAACTGTAGAAATGCAGTAAGAAAACCAAAAAAACACTATTACTTTCTTGCTACAGGTTTCACATTTCTGGAACTTGAAGCAGAATTACTTGGTTGAAAACTGTTTGG
Source organism: Alpinia galanga (assembly GCA_037177395.1). NCBI lineage: Eukaryota > Viridiplantae > Streptophyta > Magnoliopsida > Zingiberales > Zingiberaceae > Alpinia > Alpinia galanga. The sequence continues at coordinate 2,817,408 of JBAMHZ010000091.1, forward strand.
CTTTGCGGAACAATGGATACTGCAGCACAAGAAGAGTCCACGATAAGAAAAGAAAGTGCCATTTTACATAAAAACAATTATAGTAAAGAAAACTATAATCCAATTAACTGGGATGTTGGGAAGGAAAGTAGTACACCTCTGAGGTGTGAAGCTTTTTTGCTGCAAAGAATTTTTCCTAATCTGAGCATGCACTTTTGCTTCATGGCTGCCAAGCAGAAAGAAAAGATTGCGTTGTACAATCTCATTTGATTGAATGAGATTGATTTAGAAGGCAAGATAATCAAATTATCTTACCTATTGAGATACTCCAATTTTGCCTTTTTCATCAAGTTCCCCTTCACATTAGACAGGTTATTGCCTGGTCCACACCCTACAAACAGTCATCTCATATTCTCATATCAATGCTACAGAAGTTATAACAAATATGTTTCGGCTGTTGCTTATGTATAGGAATAAAAATATTACCTCCCCAGAAACTCCTTTTACTGCTAGGAGGAACTTTAGAACAAATTTTGATTTGACGACTTTGTTTCTCTAAAAAAAATGTCAAGAAACATCAACAGAAATGAATTACATGTGTAAGTGTTAGATTATGCACTTCATGTTGCTTAATTGGTAGAACAATTTATAGGCCTATAAAAAAAAAACTCAGATTCCTGCAAAACTGATCATTCCACAAAATAATATTTGTTAGAATGGATGGTTAAAATTATTCCTCTAATTAGACTTGACTTAACATAGTCCTGGTGCTTGACATGATAATGAAAATTGTGATATGAAATAACCAGCCATGATAAAATTAAAATTATACTTGAACTTAATTTCCTATATGATCGTTTGGTTTTCTAGAAAAAACTTTAAGATTTTTTGGATATTATTTTCTCAATGGTAGAACACATTAATTTTTTTTTTTTAGAAAAAAACCAACATGATGTCAGTCATCAATCTAGTGTACAAGTCATGGAAATTCATCAGTATCATGAATAAAGTTCCACTGAAAAAGGATAGGGTTATACAAATAATCCCATGGCTCTAATTTGAATTTGGTTTTAGTGACTGGTACTCATAATCCAAATGGTTTTTCTAGTAGTCATATTGCCAGTCAGTTCTAATGTCTAATCCAGTAACTCTAGTTATTTCAGTCACTTTTTATGATTCAATTGAGCAATATTAAGAGAAGTATTTCATTCTATACTTATTCCTTGTTAGTTAACAATTCATTGCATTTGTATGCTTAATTCTGATAGTTAAGGCCAAATGATTATTTATCATATTTATTGTATTTTCATCAAATAGGAGCTGTTTCTGTGTTCAAGTGGCAGTGCAATTACATATTTTCCAATAAGAAGTTAAAACACAGTTGTGGGCTCAGAAAATCAATGGATAGTGTGATAGTATTGGACATACAGATAGAAATGAACAACCTATTTAAACTAATCCAATCAAGAAACATAATAAACATATGAGAATGCCCTCACTGAATGATTGGTTGGTCATTTTTCACAAACAAAAAAAAGAGAGGAAACAAATGGTTGAAATAATTTAACAGATTGATCCTGATACTCCAGTTATTCTGGAATATGATTGAAAGTTGAAACCAGTGAGCTTCTCTTATTTTGTGAAACTTGACCAAACAAGTGAACATGCAAGCTGTCAATACCTACAGGCTACAGCACAACAGGCATACTATACAAATGGTTTAAAATGCATCACCATTTGGTAAGAATCTAAAACCAAAATAACTAAACTCCAACAAAAAATGCTCCATTATATTGTTGGGGGAAAAATTTTCAGTAGCTTTATGCTACCAAATTTTATCTAATTGCACCACAAGAATCCTTAAATCAACAGCTCCTACAAGCTTAAGTACTGTACCAAACTTATATTAGGACAAAGAAGTACAGCTCAAACCATGAACCAAAAATCCCAAAGTATTCTCCAAACCACTAAGTTCCATAAGGAAGAGATCAACTCTAATGGAAGTCTAAGAAAGATTGTAAATTTGCAAAATCCAAAATAGCAAACACACATGATTTTAACATACTTCAGGCAAATGCAATTTGTTTACTCACCATGGTCATAATGCTACTAAGGGCAGTTCGGTGCATGAAGCTCCCACCATATGGGATTCTGGAGAAGGGTCTATTGTACACAGTCTTACTCTGCTTTGCAAGAGGTTGTTTTTAGGACTCAAATCCGTGACCTCTAGATCACAATGCAACAACTTTATCGTTGTGCCAAAGCTCCCCTTTGTCGTAATGCTACTATAGGAAAAAAAAGTTAATTGTTTATGACTGCAGCATTTTGCGCACATGTTTGCTGTTCATTGCTACCTATTTCCTTGATCCAATTCAAATGATATAATAGTAACTAATGTGAAATGACTATTAGAGAATAAATAAACAACAGCAAACAATGACTCACTGGCTTGACTTTCTGCATATCGCTGTTTAAGTTTCTCAGCCATTCTATTTTGTGCTTCTTCCCTCTCCTTCAACTTTGCCTACAAGCAAGCAATTGGGAATCAATTCAGTGTCGCTCCTTTAACATACTAGTGCTTTAGTATATCATCTCCAAACTCTAATTTAGAAATGTAAGAAGAAAATGGGTTCACAGCTAGTGATTTCTACTTATTTTCCTTCTTGATGATGAAGATGAACAGATCCTAATAGAGAACACTATACCTCATAAAGAAGTTTCCATTTAAATACTACTTTCTTCTGTTTCATCCTCTTGATCACAGTATTTGCACTCTCCACCCCAAATTGTTGCTCGTAGAATCTTTTCCACAGGCCATCTGTAACTGGACTAAGATCTCTTCCCTACTTTCCCATTAATTCAGGAATGAAAACCAAGAGACAAAACGCACAACATAACTGAAAGAAATATGAAAACATGGCCCTCACTTCTGTCGAATTCTCAATATGAGTCAACTGATCGATATTACAGTGAGGTAAGATATCCTTCAGTAGGTGTAAATCCATCTCTCCAACATCTCCCATGTACCTAAGATTAGCGATTGCCGTCTGCGTACATAGCTGCACCAAGGAAGGAGCTTTTTTGAAGAATTCCATTCCTCTCCTACAGATTTTGATGTAATGGAAGGTTCGATCCCGCAGATCAAAATTTATGCTTAAATTAACCCTGCATCAGAAGCGCGGATGTGAAACGATCATTAATCTAGAAACAAATAATGCAATCAGATCTAAATCTTCCAAAATTTTGTTTTTTTGTTTTTTGTTTTTTTTTTTGCCGTGAAAGAAGCGTGAGTTGATTAGCTGAAGAGATTGAGAGAATAATATGAGGATCAGTTCATTGATTCATTCGTTCCAAATATTAAAAAGGTGAAGAGAGTACGAGATTGGGAGAAAGATCATACCTGAATCGTCGAATTGGAAGGCAGAAGATAAAGAGGGCGGAATCATAGGGAGCAGCAAATCTCAAATCTATCTAACTTCGTTAAAAACCTAGTTGTTCGGCAATGGAAACTGAGAAAGACGATGCGAGTTGTGTTTAATTCGGTTAAATTTGATTTTATGATAATTTTCTGTCATTTAACGCTTCATTAACATTAAAATTCTCTCAAATATTTTTATTTTACTATTAAAATACAAAAAAAAAACTTATTTTATTTCATTTTATAAAAATTACTTGAATAACTTGTTTATTAATGGATGGCAAAATTATGACCCTATACAAATTTTAGAGAATATTCTGAATTAATAAAACTTAAATAATATTTTTAATAGGCTAATAAATATTTAAAATATTTTATAAATTACCATTAATTTCTTATTCCCTTGTTGTTGTAACAGCCACTTAGTCCATATTAAATAACTATAACTTTAAAACACTAAAAAATGGTGAACCAAAACTCTAAAACTAAATCGCGAAATCACAAACTCTACATTCTATAACCCTAAACTCTAATCCAAAAATCTTAAACCATAACCCTAAAATCCTAAATCATAAAGCTCAACATTTATTATAAACCCTAACCTTATAACACTATAACAATAGAATCCTTATATACTACACCCTAAATTATAAGCCATAAACTCACAAATATGAATACCCAAAAATCCCAAACTCGTAAAACACCAAAATTCAAAAAGCCTAAATTCTAAAAATTAAACACTAACTGATGCGGTCAGATTTTACATCCTACCAAAGTTAATACTAGGTTAAACCCTACATTTAAACCTTAACATCTTAAAATTATACCCTAAATACTGAAATCTTAAGTACTAATATTGCATAACCATAAATCCCTAAACCATAAGTCATAAATCACTAATGCTTAGACCCTAACACCCTAATACTCTAAACCCTAAAAACATGAATCCTAAACCACATATTCTAAAACCCTAAACCTAATACCACAAATCCTAAAAAGCCCAAATACACCAAACTCTAATATGCTAAAACCTTAAATCCCAATACCCTAAACTATGAAACTCTAAACGATAATATACTAAATATTAATATCCTAAATCCTAATACACTACATTAGAGCTGACTTTGAGCCGAGTCAAAATCATACCCAGTTTGAACTCATAACTAGGTCAATGGATTGGTTACCTATTGATCTTGTTAAAGGGGTCAAAACCATAATTGACCCGTTGGATGATTAGTCGATTACGATTCAATGATTTAAAAACTATTGAATTGACTGTTCAAACCCGCTGGTTCAATATTAATTTCTATATTTTTAACATTAACAACAACAGTTCCAATTGTTGGAATCGCAAGCTTAGGTCGTTGGAACTCATAGTTCGAGCCATTAGAACCGACGATTTGAACCGTTGAAACCACTAGTTCTAACACCAAAAAAAAAAAAAAAAAAAAAAATCAACAACGGAGATTACTTAATTGTTTTTTTTATTATGACTATGATTTAGTAATCATTATTCTTTAAACTCTATTATAGAATGTTCATTTTATCATTTTCATACAATTTTCTCAATTTTCTTTCTGAATTTTGAAATCTCAATTATTTTCGATTTTGATTTTTTGATTCTAAAGGAAGGAAGGTTATATTGTTCTCGAAAGAACAAGAAAATAATCATTTTGAATATCAATCCCAAAGATGCTCAAGTTTCTGATAATGAACCAGAGTAACTTTTAACAGCCGACACACAAAGCAGTACTAGAACTTTTAAAGTTTGGAAAACTCTACCTTTAAAATTATTTATTTTTGTTAAACATTTTGAGAAAGTCACTCTTCCATCAGGAGAAATAATAAGTAAAATATAAGTATTACAAAACTTTCTATAAATTTCAATCGGACAATAATTATGGGCTATTGAAGTGACATGTCGAAACAATATACCTGACAAAATTTAAAATTAAATTTTATCAAATGTAACTCTCTAAATTTTTGTTATTCATTGAACGCACTGATATAAGTTTATTTAAATATTTTGATATTAAATTAAGAGAATTTTTAGCTAGATTTATTTATGTAGAACATTTTTCTTTTGATTTTGAGTCTAAATGCACTTATAAAATTTTTATCTATAATCTGTTAACTCATCTTCTAAATGTGTTATATGAATTACATTTACTCGTACAATTAAAAAATTAGTAAGATAAAGAAAAAAAATTAATTGAAGAATTTAATAAATCAAATAATAAAATATCTTTATATTATTGGAGTGGTTATTGGTAAACTCATTCATATATGAATGTGATATATCATTAGATCAATAACTTTTGGATAATTCAAAAATATTTATTAATATATCAAATTTTTGACAAATTACGCACTGCTTACAATATTTCTCAATTATTATGTTTAATTTTAGAAGAATATGAATTAACTAATAAAATATTTTAATTTCAGTTGACAACACTAGTTTTAATACTACAAATATTAATAAATTTAAATTTATTTGTCAATCTACCATTGGTGATGTATTTTTCATATTTACTGCGCATGTCATATTTTAAACTTATGTGGTCAAGACGAGTTAAAAATTTTAGAAAATCAAATTAAATTAATTAAAATTATTATTTCTTATTTATGGTCATATCTTAATACAATAAAATAATGAAATAAATTTTATGAAATTAATGGAATGAAGTCTAAAAAATGTTGACATGATATACTAATACATTGGAATTCAACACAGGCTCAGACCTAAGGTGAGGCCCAAAAGGCACTCGCCTCAGGCCCACTTTTGAGTCACCTCAAATCCACTTTTTAGAGGGGTCTAAAAATTAGTCCATTATTTTTAGAGGGGCTCAAAAATTAGTCTATCATTTATAGAAGGGTCTAAAAATTAATTCAAAAATAACAGTAAAACAATAAAACATAAATGCATCCTTTTTTTTTGGAAGCAGGTATGACATTGAATTTCAACATATTAATTATTATAAGATTCATCTCAATATATAGAATTATTATGTTCATTTTTTGCATAAATTATTAATAATTCTAATATATATTTATTTTTACACTCATAAAATATATATAGCAATATATATTAAAATTTTAAAAGTATTTAATTATGCAACCAAATAAATTTTTTATGTTTATTGTTTTATTTCTCATTTAATTATGATAAATTTTTATAACATAATTTTAATTTAAAATGAATATATTAATGATGAAATTTTATCTCCTTATATGTAACAAAGAAAGTAAAATATAAAAATATATTTTTATAATATTTGTGATATTTATTAAGTTGTATTTGTTTTAGACCCTAGACTAAAGGTAAATATTTTACA
>JBAMHZ010000091.1:2865281-2875544 GCA_037177395.1 Alpinia galanga
ATAAGTTGGACAATGGAAAATGAAAATTTTACTCTCTCTTCCAACTGTTCCAAATCATGTGGTGATATAAAGATTGAATATCCTTTTGGCATTGGCAGTGGTTGTTTTCGTACCGTTGGATTTAACCTTACTTGTGTGTCCGACTCTAATCCTCCAAGGCTCCTCTTGGGAGATGGCACTATTCAAGTAAAGAATTTTGATATGGAGAAAGGTCTAGTTTATATCGAATCACCATATGTCATAATGAATGTAGATGCACAATCCATCAACTTCACATTGATCAATCTTAAAAATTTGCCTTTCTCTTTGAACTCATATTCGGTTTATTCTACCAGATCAACAGGATATATCAACAACAATGATTTATACATAGTCGGTTGTAGTGCTACTGCTAATATTATTGATGTTGTTACTGTTGTTACAATAGATGCTTGTTCTACAATGTGCTCCGCTTCCAATACTTCAACTGCTGAGCAAAGATATCCACATAGCAATGAATATTGCACACTTGATTTGTATAATGTAAATTCTAATAAGGAATCATGGGATATTCAATTAACTCAATTCAATGAGAATGAGCATCATATGATCAACAATAGAACTTCCAACATCATAGCTATCCTAGTCGACGACGAATTCACTAATGATGATGACTTCAAAAGGCTTGTGAACCATATGAATACAACTGGAATTGTGGCTTCTCTTTCTTGGTACATCAATGACTATACTACATGCAAAGAGGCCATGAAGAAGATTGACACTTATGCATGTCATAGTCAGAAAAGTGAATGTTATGATCTTCTTCCTGAAGATGCAGAATACTTGAATGAAACCATTGGTTATTTTTGTCAATGTTCTTTGGATTATATTGGCAATCCCTACCTATCTGATGGATGTCAATTAGGTGATGATTCTAAATATCTTCTATATTTTATTGTGAAAGTATACATGCTAATTAATTAAACTAAATAAATTAATGGTGTATACTATCATAGAATTCATGGATATTAGAACTAATTACTCATTTGTATGTTTACAGATCAAAATTTTACGTCCGCTCCAATAAAAGATTGTCAAGCTAAATGTGGAAATGTTACAATTTCCTTTCCCTTTGGGCTAAAAAAGGGTTGTTTCAGAGATAACGGCTTTGCTTTAACATGCAATGAGACCTCCCACCCTCCAACTCTCATATTTCAAAACTATTATGTAGTGAGCAACATTTCATTGGAGGAAGGACAATTGGAGTACACTTATGCTAGTGTTTATTATGATTACTACTATTCATCTAATAGAAGACGTTCACATTTCACTTCCACGAAAGAGCAGAATATTATTAATTGGGTAGTAGCCTACCAATCTTGCAACAATGCCACAAAAGAGTTGATCACCTTCGAAATGTATAGATGAACACAGCATATGTTTGGATGTCAATGACAACAGAGATGGCCAAGTTACGGGCTACCGATGCAAGTGTTCAAATGGCTACGCTGGGAATCCTTACCTCCGTGGTGGATGTAAAGGTACGTAGTAATTGAAAGCACCCTTTCTCAGTCTTGTCAAGATATGTATGCTACATGAATTTTATATATGGGAAAGAGAAAAATTGTAGATATTAAATACCATATAAATACTTGCAGAACTATTATAAATTAGATCAAGAAGAAAGAGGCATTTACATCTGACCTTCGGTGCAAGCTTGTTCGATATATACATTTCTTAATACTACTTAACTTGCTGCTTTTACAGTAACCTTTCTTGAATACAACATTGGACTATTCTTTTATATGAATGCAAATTTAATTTAGCAAAATAATTATATATAACTTAGACATGAGAATCATTAATGATGTTTTTTGGATTTCAGATATCGACGAATGCAACTCGTCTTTGCTTGTTTGCAATGGAATTTGCATAAACACAGAAGGCAGCTTCAATTGCACATGCCCTCGGGGAACATCAGGAGATCCTCTACATGGACCATGCATCCCTAGCGGAAAGAAAAATCTTTTATTAGGTAAGACATCAACTAAGTAGAATGTAAGAAATAGAAAATATTGAATTTTGACTTGGTTCTTGTCATTATGTGTTAAAATAAATTGAAATAATAAAGCAAACTGAAAATGAAATGAATACATAGACATATATTATTATACATCATAAAAAAAGACTAAGCTATTATAGTTGATAGAAAAATTTAAAGTTTATATTGGTATGTGATGCAGGGGTTCTCCTTGGGGCAAGCATTGGAACAAGCCTTTTGCTTTTATGCACATCTTCAATCATCCTAAGTAGAAAATGGAAGTTGCGAAATCAAAAGAAAATTAGACAAAGGAACTTTTATCAGAATCATGGTTTGTTGCTTCAAAAACTAAACTCCACAAGTGAACATGTTGGTGAGCAAACAAATATATTTTCTTTTGAAGAAATAGAAAAGGCAACAAATAATTTTGATGAAACTAGAATACTTGGAAGGGGAGGACATGGAATTGTTTATAAAGGAATTCTGTCAGATCTACGAGTTGTTGCCATAAAAAAATCAAAAATGGTTAAAAAGAGTGAGATCGACCAATTTATAAATGAGGTTGCACTTCTTTCTCAGATTAGTCATAGGAATGTAGTTAAGCTCTTAGGATGCTGCTTGGAAACTGATGTTCCTTTGTTGATTTATGAATTTATCTCTAATGGGACTCTTTCAGAGCATCTTCATGTTTTACAAGGTGAATCTAAATTATCATGGAATGATCGTCTCAGAATTGCCACAGAGTCTGCGAGTGCACTTGCCTATTTACATTCAGCTGCTTCTATATCTATTTTTCATAGGGACATCAAGTCATCAAATATTCTTTTAGATGATACTTTTAGAGCAAAGGTATCAGATTTTGGAGCATCAAGATTTGTTCCTGTTGATCAAACACACATAGTTACTGCAATACATGGCACCTTTGGGTATTTAGATCCAGAGTATTATCATACTAGTCAATTAACAGAAAAAAGTGATGTTTATAGCTTTGGAGTTATTCTTCTTGAGCTTTTAACTGGAAAGAAACCAGTCAACTCAACAAATGATGGATCACAACAAAATCTAGCAATGAATTTTCTTCAAGCAACGAGAGAGACTATGCTATTTGATCTTATTGAAGATCGTGTTTTGCACGAAGGAACAAAACAAGAGCTTCTTGAAATAAGTAGTTTGATAAAAATATGTCTAAGCTTGAAAGGTACAGAAAGACCTACAATGAAGGAAGTTGAGTATAAATTACAAAGCATAAGAAACACTATGATGAAAAAAAGAGAAATTTGCATTCTAGAAGGCAATGAGAAAACTGAATGTTTACTCAGTATGTCATCTTCAGAATTGATGGAGCAAATAGATCAAGGAAATTCAAAAAATTATAGCTTAGAAAAGGAACTCATGTGGTCACAAAATTACCCTCGGTAGAAGAGATTATTTTAAGCATATGCAAGTATCTATGATTTCATCCATTTGTTATCATCTGAAACTTGGTACAAGTAATTCTACAAGTACTATACCAATGTAATATACATTCTATCTTACTTCTAAATAAAAACAAAATGAATTTCTAGTTTGTGATCCTAGCTAGCATATATGACTAATCTTAAGGTTATATGATATTTGTGTGTTTACTGTAATAATATTGTTACCCGAAAGATTTTAGTTTCATTTTTTTCACAGATTAAAATACATTATGCTAATACTAACAGTTTGATATTTCAACTTGTACTCACTCAACTTTTTATTTTTTTAAATTATGGAATGTTTTTTTTGGATCTTTTTCAATATTCATCTCATAGAGATCAAGTTTATAAGTATCTGGAAGTATGATGTGTACTAGATAAGATGTTTAAAGAGGAGTAATTTATGTGGCTAATTTTTTTTACATAAACTCTTTTGTTCCATTTTTCTAAAAATTCATTTAAACGCGAAGTATATTATAATGACAAAATTTGTGATTTATGACTTATAGCTAAACTATATGTAACGTAAACTTGACACCAAAGTTAGTAGGAGGGTGACTAAGAGTCTTGAAGATGAAGAACAGAAGGATGTGGATATCAATGTTTCACTGGTGATTTGGCTATTGAGGGTTACAAGATGATTGGACTGTGGAGAATGACATGGACTGTGGAGAATGACATGTGAGCTTTCTGTAATACCTTTTTTATATTCCTTTTAATCATCTTAAATAATTAATCTTTTATTCCTTTAATTTGTTTGATCGTTTTGACCCTCCTCTTTGTTCTATTCTCTCCTTCACCTCTTTCCCCTTTAATCCTATACTTTCCAAGAAAAAAATATTGATTCACTTGGCACATATGTTTAAATAAATCCAAGTAACCATTAGTTATAAATTAGATTAATCGAGGCATTGTAGGGTTCCAAGACATTCCACCCATGTAAAACCACAATCCACGTAACAAATCTATTACAACCATAATAAATCCAGATTTTGAGAAAGACAAGAATGCCTTACGTAGATAAATTTTAAAATAGGCTTTGCCCCTTGAGTATAGTCATGAGGGCTAAGATCCTCCTCATCTTCTTTGAATTCTCAAATACCTTATTAGTGTTACCTTAAAATAAAATTGTCCACATCATATACGATACTTTGGGAACTTCCAAATCATATAGCTTTTTCTTTTTAGTAGGATTTGACATATCCAAATTGTCTAGGGTTTTTTGTTTGCTTCAATGGTTCAATATTCATTATCTAACACCATTGAATTCCCACTAAAAGGTCATTCAATGTCAAATTTACCTAAATAAATATTTTTTTTGAAAATAATGCTTGATTGTTAAAAAGAAAATCATCCACTGAAATATAGGGATCTTGTCCTCTTGTATTATCACGTCCGATTTCTTTACACTTCACTCCCAATAATTTGTAAGTTCTTAGGCATTACACCATCAATAACTCACATGTGGATTGCACAATGAATACTCTAGAATATGTAATCTAATTTCTTATCTCATGATGTTGTTGATTCTATCTCACGTTCATTATTGGTAGATCTTGCATTGCTATTGTGATCCATGGTGGAATTTTTGAATGTCTATCCATTAAATTTTAAGAAAAAGAATGGAAGAGAAAATTGAGATTTTAATTCATCTAAAATACTTAGTAGCTAAAAGAGAGGAGACAAAGTATTGTAAAAATTTGGCCAAAACACCATTCTATCTTAACTTGGAAACTTTTTATGTATATTTAGGGTTTAGGGAACTATTAAGAGGTTCTCTTGTCATAATTTGTAGCCAGTGCCATTTATGATAAGAATTGAATTAATGTTAGTAGTTATATTAGTAGGATTATTGACAATTGAAAGAAAACAACAAACATGCTCACGTAAGTCTATAAATAAAAATAATAATAGTAAATTCAAATACGGTAAACCCATCTCAAGATACCAAGTAGCTCATTAATATTTTATTTTTGAATAAAATATTAACTATATCTTAGCATAGTAATCAAACACTAACAGTATCAAACAATAAATCTTCATTTGGGCTGATTTTTAGCTCACATGTAAAGCCAAATAATAGTAATGTATTTATTACCATAAGTGTATGTATTTCTATTAAATGTTAACATATTCACACAAATTGCAAGTGCACAACCTTTTATATTATAAAATAAAATAATTTTCAAAGTGGCACGTTGCTTCAATTAATTTATTTCAATATATATATAATTATACCAATATTCAAATTTAAAATTATATCAGAATTTTCTTCAATTAACTAAATTATTTGTAGTCAACTACGACTTCACTTGTAGTCAACTGATATATGATTGTTGAATCTACTATATGCAATTCAAGCATAGTAATCGAGCAAGCTAATTGACTAGAAAACATAGTGTGCACAGTTCGTGCACATCAAGTGGGTTACTTGACTAGTAAAGTTACTATGCATGATTTGTATATATCGGTCGAGTGGGTCAAATGATCGATAAACCTATTGTGCATGGTTTGTGTATATCAATTGACTACACTTAATATATCAGTTGAATAATCCCAATGAATTGTCATGAGTTCAATGTTTCTTTAGGGATTATAGTTATTTTGCAAATCTAATGAAAATTAAAAGTTCCAAACTAATTCTTATGTGTTTAAAAATAAAAACAAGATCATGTTACCTATGAATTCTTGAATAAGAAATTATCAATGAATTAAAAAAGATTGTTGGGCCAAAATTTCTTTGGGTTTTAAACCTTTTAAATGATAAAACCCTAGAATATAAAGTTCAACACAACCAAACCCTAAACTTTAAAAACCAAATTGCGTTGTAATTTTTTTTAAAAAAACTAAACATGTACCAAAAATTTCAAAATAAAATAGATTGTGCATAAGAATAAAACATGATTGCTCTATGATCTAAATATAATTCTTAATGATCAAACATAGAGGTTTTGACATCACTTGTTAGAAAAAGAACATGATTGTCCTTTTGCGAAAACCATCACATATAAAGCCCTAGATTTTTCATGTTTAATCATTAGGAATTGATCAACTAATATGCGAAATCCTGCTTGAATTTAAAATGGTTGCTACATGTTTAGAGTTGTATGGTTGACCTTTTAAATCATCACGATTCTCTTGAGGGACGTCTTCCATGTTCTCTCAGTGCTCTCTTTGATGATGAAATTCAGAAGAAAATAGAAGATGACTCATATGACATAGGAGACAATCATTCTATTATTCTTTTAGTATTTTTTTATTTTAGTCCATTATAAAAACTACCCATAGGATTTCTACATATTAAAAGGTGCTAGATGCATTATGCTTAAAAACTAAAATCCATAATTGATCACTTTAATTGGGCTTAACCTAATGAGGCCAATGTTGGATTAAAGATCCAACAAGAGATTGTAATATTGGTTGATGACCATACCTCCGTGGAAAGTCAAATATATTTCATTTAATATACTTCTATTTTCTAATATTTTTCTTAAGCATTTTCTATTCTAAGTTTTATAATATTCAATTATAAGTTTAAAAAACTTATATAATGCATTAATTAAAAGTAAAGAATTAAAAATTACCTCAATACAAGAGATGTGTTTATAGAGTGGCGATATACAATGTTGATTCATCTTGTAAGAAATTATAAGTGATCCGGATCAGAGATTACTTAAATGGATTGGGCTTTTTGAAGTTCTGAGCAAGCTTCAATCAGATGGGCCTTCGCTTTGGTAAGCTAGATGAGTCTAACTCCTTTGACAGATCTACTTGCTAATCCAATCATTCCAATCGACTCAATTACAAAGTTGTTCTTGGGTCGACAATCTAACTAACATCGAGAAGAAGATTGCTTCTCTTGAACTGAGCTATGGAGAACGATCTCTCCTACTTTTGTAGGCAAGAAAGAGTTACGAGAGAGGTCAAGGATGACCCTAGGTGAAGCCCCTCCTATGCTCAAGTCAAATGTTGGTGTAAAAAAGCAAGAAAACAAGAGAGAAAAATGGCAGAAATCAAAGTTGAAGTTATCTCTCCATTCTACAAGGCATTGCTTTTATATAAACCTGAGAGCAAATGAAATAGTTGTTGTGTCCCTTACTCGAGTGTGTCCGTTTCACCTACCAACCTCCTTCATTCATACAACTGTCATAACTATTCAGGTAAAACATTGCAGTTGCCACCTTTAATATTTATAACAGCCAAATCTAAGGAGACGTAATGTTGTGGCCACTTATCTGTCTTGTCCGATCGAATCCCATGGGTCAGGATTATTGGACCAAGGTCAATGCGCCCCTAGGTTGAGTTTAGATTAACATCGTAAGCTGACATGCTGACATGTATATTATGTTGACCAAATCTCTTTTGAACCACGTGGATAAGTATTCTCCCTCCGTGTCAATAAGAATTAAAGCAGTAAGAGAAAAAATATTAAAATTGGAGAGATTGGTATGACAATTAAAGAGAACATGAGCCTAGAGGAGGGATGAGTTGAGAGTTCAAGAATAAGAGAATTGATTTTGTTTGGATAAGGGATTGGAAGCTGTTTTTGTGACGTTTTAGGACTATTTAGATTTTTCATAGTTAATCTAGTAATTTTAATTAGAATTGAATAAAATATCCCAAATTATCTATTTTTATTCAAAACATTGGAAGTATTTTTACCTTCTTTTAAAAACAAATAACAAATCATTCCTATGCTGATCTCCATATGATCAACCATATATATACAACACGAAAAGAAAATACAATTATTTAACCCCCTAAATAATTTAATTTATTTAAAACTCAGTTTAGTATTTCAATTATTATTTTAGTCCTTAAAAAAAATAATCCATTTGATATATTATTCAAGCACAAGGGAACATTTAGGGAAGTAGTCAATAAATAAATTTACCCACTTCAAATGAAAAAATCCCCACTACATACAATTTACCCTAATTACGTTGAGTGTGTTTGGTTCAAATTATCATACATAATCTTAGTTATGTGATTACTAAATAATTACATAACTAAAATTATAAAGAATAAAATATAACTTACGTTGTTTGGTGCAATTCTACATAATACAATAAAAACTTATTTGTTTAGATGTTTTAAAGTATAACATAGTTTAAATTTTACTATATTACCCTTGATTCAATTATAAAATTTTATTTTTTTTAAACATGTTTGTTTATGGTCGTATCGATCGAGACGATCGTTGTCGTCGCCCAGTGAGATAAACGATCGACCGACGATTGGCGACCAGCGATCGACGATCGGCGACCGACAATTAATCGACGATTGATGGTCGGCTGGCGATCGACAGCCGATGGCAGCGAGGCTGATCAATTAGGGTTTTAATTATATTAATAATTTATATATGATTGAATTAATATTTGATAAATTAAGAGAGATATTTTTATCTAAAAAGTTAAAAATTAAAGGATAATTTTGAAAAAAAAAATCCATAATCTCAGTGTCAAGGAAAACCTTACTTCTTTCAGGTTTTTTAATTTAGGATTTCTTAACCTTTTTATTAACGTATCAGACATCTATCATGATTTAATAATTGGTCAAATTCTAAATCAAATAAAATTTTTATTGATAACTTTAAATCCGTATCTTTGCAAATCATAAGCCTCAACCTTAGCTAAAATAAGCATGCATGGCTATGCGCTCCTCGGGATGTGCAGTGATAGAAGGCTGACGCAATCTCTCAAATATTCAATTTTTTTTTAAATTATAATACATTGTAAAATATTTTCTGCTAATAAAATAAAAAATTTGACATATTAAATTACTGGACTATCCATTTTAAGCACTTTAAAATTTATTCTGATGATCAATAATTTTTTTTATTATAAAATTAGATTGATCATTTTAAAATTATTCGATTTGGAGAATTAAATATTTATTGTCAATTAAAAAAAAACACGGCTATGCAACACTATAAATAGTTACGGACCTCTAGTTTGCATGGACTATATGTCTAGGACTTTAGGACCTAGACTGAGTATGCCGAATCAGGATTGTTTATCATTTTTCGATAAAATTATTTATGTACCTTTACAAAAAAAAATTAAAAAAAAAAGCATGGCTAGAAGAGGGCTTTAAAAAATGACTTCCGTTGCTTGCCGCCTTAAATACAAATTCATTAAGAAACTCCTAAAAAACAATTAAAGTAGATTGATCGCTAGACCTGTGAAACCCTCAGTGACCCAACCTGTAATAATAATGCCCCTCGCAACCAAAGGAACCTTACTCAGATTATATTAAACCACTGTAAAAAATAAAATGTACATCAAACTATCAATAGTGTATATTAAACTACTAATAACATTGACATATAGTCTTTTTTTTTATCTCAACTATTTCTATAGGAGTCTTGGGACACATACTTTTGCTTATAATAATATCTTTTACTATAGGTATATATTCAATGGTGTAATAAAACATACTGAAATATTATAATTTCTTATTTATATAAGTCTTTTGAGACTGACCTAAAAATCTTTTAGATCGATCTATCACAATCTTTACATTTAAGGTGTACTCAGCTTCTTCCCTATTTATTATGTCAAATTATGATGAAAGTCACTCTTTAACTTTTATCACAAATCCTATATCATTTCCTATTACCAGATATCATCAACATATAATGATAAAATGACATACTTTTCTTTTTTCTTTTTCAAAAAAAATACAATGATCCTCATTGATTATTTCAAAATCATAAAATAAAATAGCTTCATTAAATTTTATATTTCACTGTCTTGACACTTGCTTTAGTCTATATATAGATTT
>JBAMHZ010000091.1:2899297-2918197 GCA_037177395.1 Alpinia galanga
CTACACATATGAGATCCACATCCAATAACCCGATACCCAATAACCTTAAGTTAGATCACTTAACGGGTTTCGATATCACGGGTCTTAAATCGCATGTTAGTCCACCTTAAGGGATATTAAAATCAAACAGTATTGTAGTTAGAATCAAAATTTTAACACTTGGCCAGACTCAGGTGATACAAGAAATCTATCAGTGGCGTCTAATAGTGGTTATGATTAAGCTAGGACCCTCAGTGAGCACCTCCATCATCTGAGTCTGGCACAAGCTCACTGAGAGTCTTAACATACTCATAATTACTCTGACATTATCTCAAGTGTTAAAATTTAAATTCCAGCCACGTACAATCATCAATTAGTTTTGCTCAAAACTTATTGGTAGCCTTACATAACTCAAAATTAACTCGAACCAAGACTTGTGTATTTCTTACACCCCATTGAGTTTCACAGTGCCCTAAAAATCAAATTTCAGTGTCTGTATCACATTCTATAAATTTTTGAAATCTACACAGCCTTTATACCTTTTGACGCCACTAATCATATCCACTATTAGAGTGCTCATAGATTAATTACAGACTCAGCCACTAATTGATGGTTGTACGTGGCTGGAATTTAAATTTTAACACTTGAGATAATGTCAGAGTAATTATGAGTATGTTAAGACTCTCAGTGAGCTTGTGCCAAAAGATATAAAGACTATGCAAATTTTAGAAACTCACAAAATGCCAACCAAAATTGAAATTTTGTTTTGAGGTCATGGTGAAACTAAGTGGGGTATAAGGAACCCATTGGTCTTGATTCGGATCAATTCTAAGTTACGTAGGACCATCAATGAATTTTGGAAAAATTGACTAATAGTGATGCAATAGCCAGAATCAAAATTTTAACACTTGGACAGACTCAAGGGATGCACGGAATCTATTGATAGTGTTTGAGAGTGGTTATGAGTAGGTTAAAATCCTCAGTGAACTTATGACAAGACAAAAGATACAAAGGTTATGCAGATTTAAAACTCATAGGATGACAATAAAATCGTATTCTAAGGGCATGGCAAAATTCAATGGGGGTGGAAGGAATCCATTGGTCTTAGTTTGAATCGATTTGGTGTGGTGTAGGAGCATCGGCGAGCTTTGGAAAAAACTAGTTGATGGTCATTAAGTGCCCAAAATCCAAATTTTAACACTTTAGACAAATTCAAAGGATGCAAGGAATTTATTGGTAGTGTTTGAGTGGTTATGAGTAGGCCGGGACTCTTAGTATACTTGTGCCAAAAGGTACAAAGGCTATGTAGATTTTAGAAACTCACAAGATGTTAATTAGAGACTAAAATTTTGTTTTGAGGGTGTGATGAGACTTAGTGATAATAAGGAATCTATTGGTCTTAGTTTGAGTCGATTTTGAGTTATGTAAATTAATAAATTTTGACTAAAATTTATTGGTAGTGAGTTTTGATAAAAATTCGCTCATGAGCAATAAGACCTCATCCACAAGTCATTGATGTTTGCAATGAATGAGGAGATTGAAAAGATAGGAATCGTGGCCGATGTTCCAATTGCGGCAGACGCCGGCGATACCGAGGAGAAGCTGCCAAGATCGCACGAGGAAGGGGTTGTCGCGCACGGGACGCTCAGCGGAAGCCGCGCAGCGTAACAATCCTATATATATATAATGAGTAGTGAAGGACCTAGATTTAAGTAGATGATGAAATCATTCATCTCTAACATTTTTAAGGAATGACGATTGATGCAGCGTTTGACTATCTATATATATTATTATCACCCACAAATTAATCACGACTCTCATTTCTTCAAAACATGGCAACCCATTCTGGTGTGGATTGGCAATAGGAAAATGACAGTGGCCGTGTGGATAAGCTCTAAAACAAATTTGTTCGATCCAATGTATTAAAATTCAAGTTAATTTGAAGTCTTTCGTTATCTGAAATGGAGAGTACTGAATGGCTCTTTCTAGTTTTTAGTTGAATTAATTATTCCCATACAACTTTAATTATAAAAAAATGATATCCTCTTTTTCCCCATACTTGTTCTTGTGATTGAAATTAATTAGTGTAAATAATAATAATAATAATAATAATACAATTTGTAACTCCCTCGATTTACCTGTCTTATTTTTGTCATTTTAGTTATATAAAATTATTATTAACCAGTGGAAGGAGATAAAACATCTGAAATATAATCTGACGATTTGTTTGGTGGAGTTCTTTTAGGATCGTTCTTCCTTTTTTTTTTCTCAAAAGAAATTTAAAATTAAAAATATCATGTTCCTGCTATTAAATATTTCCTTTCAATTTGTTTGGTGGATTTTTTTGGGATCTTTTTCTTCCTTCTTATTTAAAACAATGTGCTTAAAAATATATCATGCAATAAAATACTTTACTTTTATGCTTGTCTAAAAATTAAAAACACCTATAGAACTATTACTCGTTCATCATTATTTAATATTGTTAGTTATTTTTATTTCATTTCAACAAACATTGCTTTTATATTATTATCTAAAAAAAGTTTTTGGGATATAATAACAAATAAAATCTTTATTCCACTGAGAAGCTGGTTATATAATGATTGTGTTATTGAACTCAATATCCTACTATATTTGCTATTTATTTATTTATTTATTAAAGTATTTTAAGGCATATAAAAATTATAATGTGTATGTGCCATTGTGAGCAAAAGACACATTAATACAGGGAATAATGAGAATAAATAAAAAAATAAATTAAATTTACCAATATATGTTATGGTAATTTAGAAAAAACTTTTCAATTTTTTCCTAAGTTTAAATTTAAATTTAAATTTATGAAAATAATTTTTATGTTTAGGATAGGGATAATTAAAATAAATAAATTTAAACTTCCATTTTGCTATGAAAAGCATTGATGATTTTGAAAACCAGCGACACTTTTTTTTTAAATTTTTTTTTTATTTATTTGACATTAATTGCTTCGAGTTCTACTGCAAACAGTTGGTCAGATTCTTGTCCCCCATGAATTCCCTGAACAGTTTGCAGTTTATCTTTCGCTGGGAGCTAATCATGGTCCAACAGTGTCCCAGCAGACGCAGAGCGGTGAGAAGAGAATCATGAAATTGGATCGGGAATGACCACCAAACCACTCTGTGGCTGTGGTAATGGAAAAGGAAGTCGAGCCAAGTGGCAATAAAAGCATAAGAAACCCCCAGTCAGAGAAGCGTATTCAAATCGATCAACCGAAAAGGAATAAAAGTTGAAGTTTGAGAGCCAAGAAACGAGGAAGGGCAAGGCCGGATAGCACTGAGTAGTGAGGGCAGCCGAAGGCTTCCCAAGAAGTGACAACTACGTCCATCAATGGATTGGCTGAGTTGGGATTCTAACTGCTGGTTTGCTTGCTGAATACAATAGCATCGATCCTAATTTTGACCCCCTATCTTCTGTCTTGTTTGCAACCCGTACCAGAAAGGAGTTTGCAACATCGAAGTACAGGACGGTATGCTTCTCCCTCTGTGTTAGCATTTCTTGGTGGTCCTTCCATATCTTACAGCCTTTCTCATCAAAATCAAGATACTTTTTGGTAGATAGTACTTGATTGTTTCAGTCGAAGGCTGTGGATGGAGAAAAAAACGTTTCTTTTCAGAAATATCCTTCTGGCTTCAGCCAAGGCCCTGTAAGGGTACGAAATTTAATTTGATATTTACTTTTCTTCAAAACAGGGAGAAGAAGCGATTTTTTCTTCAACAGTACTGGTGTTAGTTGAAATTCTGTCTGTTCGGAGCTCAGAAGCAAGCTTTTCTTAGATTGTTGGGGAGGAAACATAAATCTGGAAAATTGGCTTCTTGAAGCTATTCCGGCAGTTTTGGTCATTATTTTTTATTGCGAAATTCTTGTGTTTGATACAGAAGTAGCTTTGGAAAGTTACACTGTCAGCTTCAATATACAGTTGTGAGGATTCTCACCAAGTTCTGGCTCTTCAATTTGTTCTTGCACGCTTATTTGTTTCGATAGCTAAGCTGCATTTGGGATGAGAACGGAGGCTGATCGTAACTTAAATTTTCACTATGGAGGAGTCTTTCCGCCATCTATTAGCAATCAAAATGTAGCATCGTTTCAACCAGCGGAAACAGGGTTGATATCAGAGGGAATGTACGATTCAGGTGAAATTAGCAGTATGGCAGGAATGGTCTTGCCAGGTATCCCTGGCACCCAAAGTCATACTTCTGTGATGTCATTGCCTGATAATCTTTCAGGAAGCATCATTCTTGACCCCATGCCACCTGTCAAGCATAGTGAAACAGTGACTACTTGTTGGTCTTTGGAAGAGTTGTATGTGTTGAGGCAAGGCCTTATGGAGTAAGTTAAATCTGTTTTTTGCTTTTGATCTTCCGTCTTGATTTTTTACTTCTTGAATGCATGCATAATTTTTTTTTAAAAAAATATTGATCACTAAAAGTTGTTACTCTAGTTAACCAATAGCTAAACGCTGCACCTTGTAGCTGACCCAAAATAGTAATTGATACTCTAATTAACTAATAGCTGCTCCTTGTAGCCAACACAAAATAGTTGAGACGCATGATTTCTTGCCATTGTATAAATTCTCTTGTTATTTTCCTAGATAGATGTATCATGGATTGAGGTCCTTCTTGGCTTCCTGCTTTGAAAATTATTATTTTTCACTTTTTTATATTTTTCAATATGGTGCAAACATATTTTTCTGAGAGACGATGAAGTATGGGGGCATACTATGTAAACACCTTAATCGAACCAGATTGTGGAGATGGATTATTTATTGATAATGGTGTTTGACTTTCTAGAACTCTCTTCTCAAACATAATAGTTGTAATTATTCATGTCTTAGCTCCTAAGGAAATGTGTTTTCTTTTATCGCATATTAAAATGTTGTCCTTTGAAATGTTACTCCTATTCAACTACCTGATCCTCAATACTTATGGCTTGACATTACTATTTGTTGTCAAATGTCCAGACATGCTACTGAGCCTGCAAATATAATGAAATATATCAAGATAGCAGCTAAGCTGCCTGAGAAGCAAGTAAGGGATGTGGCAATGAAGTGTCAATTGATGGCTGTGAGTACTCACTTGAATATTTATATGATTGGACAATTGACATGCCTTTCACATACTACAATTCCTACCATATTGCTTCAGTTGAATGTAGTCATATTAAGAATGTGTTTCGTTTCTATATTGAAACACTTACAGTTTTTTTCTTTTCTGTAGTCCATATCGCAAACTCATGATGAATTAGTTACTTGATAGTTATGAAAGAAATGAAAATCTTCCAAGAGAATTAGTTACTTGGTAGTTATAAAAAAATAAAAATCTTCCAAGAAAGCATCATGAGTGTGGAAATGATTGACTTGGGTCCTTTCCATGCAAGACATAAGATTAACCCAATAACAAAAAAAAACCCAATAATGCAAGTTGCCTTCTTGAGAGATTAGCAATGCAACTGTCACTGGAAACCAGCAGGGAGGCTTAAAAAAATAATGTTCATTACAAACAGTGTTATTCCTCACCCTCCAAATTCAATTCGACTCAATTATGGAAGGCTAATCCATTGGACCCTCGCTTTGTGGTTTGAAGGGAGGTCACCCATAAAGGCCTGATCAGAACGGATGCACACTCAGTGAGTTTGAGAAGTAGGTCCAAACTTGTGTCAAAAATAATTATGAAATAAACAAACCTTGCTCTTATCACCCTCTTGGTTAAGTCAGGGGATCCTAGATCCACTGATATTTGAAGGAATGAAGGAATCTATCTATAATCAGAAGCTTTCTACAGAGCCAACCATTGTCTTGCAGACAAATAGCACACCCTTTCCAAGGAGATGAAATATTGTATCCTTGGATTCTACTTCAAGATGCTTTATAACCGAGTGACACCATTTTTCAAACCTGCATGCCTTTAATGAAACCACTATTGTTTAGAAAATAATAGCATTGACATTCTCATGAAAGGCTCAAACATGCGATGCTCAAAGCAACTGAAACGAAATGTGGAAAAAGGATAATCTACTTTAGTAATGTGAACTCCTGTTAGAGTGTCCAATCTCCATGTGAAGATTAACTAATGAGCTTTTTTCTATGACCCCAGATGACTAATATGAGAGACTCTAAGATCAAGAGAAACTGAGCTGATTGTTTAAGTTTCTGACCATTTAATAAAGGATACAACAACATAAAGGATATATTTGAAAATCTCAAACTTCCATTTCTTTTTTGCATCCAAATGCTACTTAAGAAAATCTTTAGGTACACGGACTGACTCAGTAAATTTTTCACCGTTCATAATCCTGCTAATAGATTTTTTCCTGAAAGACATTCTGGAATAAATTATCATAATTTTGATATTCATTATCGGTATCTCTTCTTATTTGGGAAAATTGTGGAATGATCTTCTTATTATAATAAAATGGTCTAATGCTTTTTTTTACTCAAAAACATTACAGCACAAATGGTCTTTTTATTACACAATAAATGGAGTTCTTATTTTACAAAACCATGTCTTTGTTGGTGCTCAGTTTCTTGTGACGCTTCTTAAGCTGTATGATTTGTAGAAATTGTTTATCTTTTTGGTCGTTTGCACACTTTTTACAAGGTATTTCTAACTGATACAATGATTTTCTTTTTAGAAGGAGGAGAGTGGCAAAAGACGCAAGCTAGAAAATTACCATGCAGAAAATAAGGTAAAGGGGAGCAAATCTCCAACCTAATAAAATTTCCTTCACTTTTGATTGCAAAACTGATGCATTCATTTCTCTATTTGTTCAATCATAGTAGTAATAGTGGGGCATTCTTTTTCTTTCAATTATTTATTCTCCTTTTATTTGTTCACATATTAATGATAGATGAGAATTGCATTCATTTACTTTGTAGATTTCTTTATTGACTTATGTCTATCATAGTTATAATATGCAAAGTTTTATTATTGGCAAGAAATAAGTTATATATTAATTGCTTTTCTTGTAACTTGGCAACAAACTTCTACTTTGAGAGGTTTTGTTTCTTTCTATGTTGTATTGCACATGTTATATAGATGCTGATATGGGAACTTTCTGCAGGATAAGGTGGTGTATTCTTCCTCATTGAGCACTGTGCATTCTTTCCAACCAGAGAGCATGACCACCTTCTTATTCAGGGTGCACGACATGCCAAGCAATAATCATCTTTGTCGAGGTTGTTGAATTAATTCAGATTTTATCATAATTAATTTTGTCCCATAATTAATCTCTGTTTGTGATTCTTAAATAAGGAAAATGAGAACAGAATTATCTGATATAACTTAAATAATCTAAGTGCAAAATGCAGTAGTCATCATACAAGGCACTTTAGATGTGCCTTTGTAATGTAATGAACACAAATTTTCTCAACCGCTCTTCTATTTTACTGTGTTTCTGTGGAATATTCTCATACTTGTATTCACATTTAATTTGTTTGTGAGAGCTGTAGAAACTGGAATATATTTTTTTTTGATTGCTTGATATATTTGATGTATGCACCATGCCTGTTGTAATATGGTGTAGTTGTGCCCTAGTATATCCTATTTTTGTTGAGTTTACTAGGGTTTTAATATTCCTAGATTCTTAAATAAGCTTCTGATATATATATAGAAATATTATCCTATACAACTCATCCGAAAGCACCTCTATTATCCACCATCCGATCTCCTAGAGTTCAAGGATTTATTAGTGTTCACCCGATCGGACAGTGGATAATGGAGGTGCTCATGTATGCTCACAGATGAGTTGTGTAGGAAATCATTCCTCCATATAGAATTTTGATACGGTGAGCAATTCATCCGTGAACACCTCCATTATCCACCGTCCAATCCCCTAAGGTTTAAGGATTGGACTATAGTGCTCACCCACTTGGATGGTGGACAATGGAGGTATTCATGGATGAGTTTCTCACCATATCAAAATACACATACTCTCTCTCTCTATATATATATTCTATGGCTTATCTATATATCAATCATTTTATTATATTTTATTCTCATTCAATTTAAGATGTGCTGCATTTTTTCCTATACCAATGCGTCTAATTTGGGATATATATATCTAAAGTGCTATTTTGGAAAACAATCACTGGTCTTCATTTTTTTTTTAAATGCTCAAGGTGGTAGAATCAAGGTTTTACAGAATGCACCAATAATCCTTATGTTTTGATGTATTTTCATTTATATAAATATATCAAAATCTTGAGCCATGCTAGAGTTTTAATCTTTGACCAGAATGATATTGTTTTGGTTTTTTTGGCGACGATGTAAAATGTTGGTGACAAATTGGAGGTAGATAGATGAAGGAGATGAAAATGAAAATAATAAAAATATATATTTAAGTTTGGACTTTTTATTCCATCTGCAATAATGCAATTTTGATATTATTTTGTATGGACACACATCAAACGTGGAAGAGGAAGATTAAAAAAGACTTGGTTAACAATAATAAAATAAGATAAAATTTATTTAAATATAAATGATAATATAGTGGGAGATAGAGCCCAACGGTATAGAAGGATCTATATAGCCGACCCCACCTAATGGGATAAGGCTTGGTTGTCGTTGTTGTTTTGTATGGACACAAGGTAAAAGAAAAATATTATCTCAATTCATCTTGACTTGTGTTATAGCATGTTAAAGGGTGTCGAATGTTAGCGTGAAACGATATTCATTAACATGATTGACACAATGTCTATGCCAAGTTAATATTGAGTTTCGATAATTTATCACAATTATACATTTTGACTATGCCACCTAACACGATATGAAATTTCAAACCATGAAGACACATTTATTAGTTCTCAACTACAATTGAGCAACAGGACTTACATTAAATTATGTTTATCTATCCATGTTACTAGGACAAATATTTGTTAATAATGGAGTGCTTTTTTCGTATTCTTAATACTTATTGGAACACATCCCTAAAATAAATGCTACCTTGACTTGTTGCTTTAAGAATTTGACCTTGTTCTCAGGATTGGAGAGGCAAAGAATCTTGCTTTTTGCCATCTCATGTTCAAAGAATGAGCAGGCAAATGCTAAACAAGGGAGGTTTCTCATATTGGATTCCTTACCTCCATAGCTTATAAGGGGGAAAAAATTATAGACAGGTACCTGAGTTGGAGAAGGATTACTATGGGGTACTTTTAAACCTTGTGTTATTTTCTATCTAGCATTCTCACGTAGAAAGTTGGGAATGCAAAAATGAATGAAGATTAATCACGATTGTTGAATGAAACAAGGCATGCCCAGCATCTGTCTATAACTCATCCTTTTGTTGGCATGATTCAAGATGCATGCATATGTCAAAATTAGCAGTCCACCACAGAATTAAAAAAGGAGTAGCACTCAGGTTACTTCTTTCTGAATTGTCCCTGCTCTTCAACAACTATAAAGCATAAATGATTTGGAAAAGCTTATTGAGTTGAGAAAAAGGAAGAATTAGTATAGAGGCCCACTTTCAGTTTTTTTTTCTTTCAATTTTTGATTTTTAGTTGAAGTTGAAAAACTAATAAGTGGTTTCATGAAAAGTTGTTAATGCTGAATTCAAAACACATAGATCATTACATATCCTTGTGTTGGTGATATCATTTAAAAGGAAGTGTCAACAATACCAATAATCATGAGAGCTTTAGAATCATTCCACAATCTTTCCTCCAATAAGTCATTCGACAATCTATATGAATGAAAACCTGAGGTTGGAAGTCTTGTCTTGATGTCAGCTTTTGGTTGTTGGCTGGAATGAGATAGTTTTGATATGAACCTGCATGCCACTTTGACCTGCATACTGTGTCAGTATGAGGTGGTGCCAATTGACATAGCAAGGAAGAGTTGTACCTAGCCTAGAGGTTCCTTCACTTTCTAAATCTTTGTGCTTTCATTTTGCTAGAGATCTCCACATGAGCGCCCTTCTTGACTACCAAGCTTAGATGTTGGAACTTCCTCAAGACTTGCAGAGCATGATCACCACAGTAAGATTAACCTCCTGCATATTTCGCCCATGCCTTGAACTGGAGCATGTGTCTCAATTAGTCATGGAAAGTACACCTCTCTTGTTTTGTGCAAAAGAACATGGTTTTAACAAACCATAGCACTGTGAAAAACATTCAATGAGAGCAGCTTCTAATCGCGCTGTTCTTTCCGTATTGGCTGACCTCTTATAAATAGTTGACCTGTCACAGCTCATAAGCACATGGCTAGCCTGGTGATGGAATTTGGTTAAACAAATTAAATTTACATGTTATGTTTGTCTGCTCAGTATAATTGATTCTTTGATGACCTTTATATAAAGCTGTTCTTTTGTTGCTCTTTATATGGTGATCTAATTATCATCTACTAAGCTAGAAGTAAACTCCATGTTATATTTTTCTGTTTTTGGTGAATTGTTTATTTGGAAGCATTGGCGATCTTGGGTAACAAAAATATGCCACAAATAATGACATTACTGGTGTTACTCTAAAGAAATCATCTTGAATTAGTAGAAGTTTGAATACAGGTCATATATTATGTTGCACAATCATCATTAATTGATGTAATGTTTCTTAATTTATTATAAACAAAACTTCGTATATTTATTCTAAATACTATCTTTTACTAAAGGATTCAAAACAAAAACTAATCATTACCTAACATACTCAGAGATGGGATGCTTATATCTATGATATTGATTATATTATGCAGAACTGGGTGAACACTCTGTTCACTCCTTATCGTTTTCAGAAAAAATGTTTATGATATCAAAATATTCTATCATTATAAACTGGCTTTGACTTGCTAATTAGTGAGTCAGTTTTTAATAAACTTGTACTTGTCTTTTTTCCAGAATGAAATAGAATATCCACTGTAAATTTAAATCGAGTTTTATCTGCAGTTTAATTTTTAACACATCTTCATTCACTTGTTTCCAATGGTATTCTCTTGTTGTATTTTTTTTTAATGTATATATGGGGTATTTTGATGAATTGCTAGATCCAGTAGAGTATGATCAGTTGTTTCTGATTTGTCATTGTGTTTTGTCCCAAAACTGTTTTTGGGATGACAATAGCAAAGCCTAGCTGACTAGCTTCCAAATATTTTGTTGTCAATGACTTTTTCTTAACAAGTCCACTCATGTATGATCTTGTTAGTTCCTTTTGTGTGTGTTTTTGTCTTCCTAATTCATCCCTCCTTTTCTGAGGAAGTAATGGCCTATTGAATGAGAAACACACTTGCAGACCGTAATTAATTGGAATTTTATCCTATTCCTTGACTAGAATACAAAAAATTAACTATACCTGCAGACTTTGGAATAATTTAGGTTGAAAATTAATAATACTTGTTTATGTGTAAGATTTTTAATATTCAAGCAAGCCCATAATTTCACATTGTTCTTTTGTAAAATCCTGTTGTGATTATGGATGGTTCTTTTTTATTTTTGTTGTTGTTTTTTATACTTTTCATTCTGAATAATAACTTTTTGTTTCCAACAGATTCACCAATAAATATTGAGACACAGCGCCTTCTAATGGAGAATTTTAATCTTCTCAATCAGATAGGATTAAATCTTGAAATGAGTAAGGTTGATATCTTATATTTCTACATCATTTTTTCCTTTTTGCCTTTAAGTTTTATGTCAATATTATTGCATAAATACTCACAATCAAATTCACCTCAAATGTTTCAGTCCAGGAATTAGTTAGCCTTTCTTTACACAGAAGGCTGTATACCTTGTCATTTGGGCAAATATAAATAAGAATAGGAATAGTGATCAGGGTGAGGGAATACGGAGGGAAGAGGAAATGTAAGGAGAGAGGGAAAGGATATAGAAAATAGATTATATAGATAACTAAACCAAAGAGAATTAGCTAATGATCGTCTTCCTATAGTCTATGATTTTTTTTGGCTTTTTGACTTTTTGACTTTTGAGCTTATTTTTAAGAAATGCCAACTTTAGTTTTGACTAAATTGTTCTAGATTGACATGGAAGGATGATTCTGCAATTCATAGAATATTTTTGTACACCATATTGAATTGATTATCTGTTTCATTAACTTCTCATGAAATAAGCAATTTTAATAATTAAATATTTATAAGAAATTGAAACCGCTTGCTGGCTAAGCTTCTCCCAAGTACTGAAACCCATAGAAGTACTGAGTTGATCAATAAATAGCGGTATCCAAAACTAATAGAGTATAAATGAAATCTTCTTTTCATGTATGAAAATTGCGATTGGTCATAAAAGTTGATAATGCCTTCAACAGCGAGCTCAAATTAATTAGAGATATGGGCATTATCAAAAGAGTAATAATGGGGCATTATGCAATTTGATAAGTAGTATAATCTATCCTTCTCTTTCATAACTCTATATTGCATCATTGAATTTGTAAAGAATTACGTCTCCTATTCTGTTGGACCTCCATTACAGTTGTGCTGTCAAATGTGCCAGTTATACAGGTTCATCTAAATCTTGCCATCCATTGTAAATGTTCTTGGTTGACCAATAGTGGAAACTTGAATGTTACAAAATCACCTTCAACCTTCCCACTGTGTGGCTTGTTGATCCATTGGCTATGGTTGTTGTCACAGTTCTAATTATCATAATTTTCTTGCACAGTATCGCAACTTCATCACGTAATCAAGCCTAAGTAGATTATAGCAAAACTAAACATAACAGTCTGGTATTCCTATGTTTTTTAGTTTGAACCCATCATAGTTAATTTTATTTCCCGTTTCAATTTTTGTGATGTATCATAATTATACTTCTGTAAACACTAAACATTATCTCATAATTTTATGCATAATCTCTAATTATACTCTCAAATCATCTATTTAAGGGTGTCTCTCTAATTCTGCTTGGCCAATTGTTTTGTTCTTTTTATTAACTTTTTGCTATGAATTTTGAGGAGGGCGCAAATATTTTTAAATAGACAGTGACCAACTTTCTGGAAGTTTTTTGTCGAGTAATTTTTAATGTCATTTCAAGTCTCTTTGAAACATTTCAGGTACAAGATAACATAGATCTATTCTATCATATCAGAGAAAACATAAGCAATGTTTTGACAAGGTATGATCTATTTATAAGTTTTCCAAGTACAGTCTATAGTTTTTAAGACAATTTTTTAAGGGAAACTTCCTTTTTAAACAGCATGAGTGTCCACCCAGGCATTA
The DNA here is from genome assembly GCA_037177395.1 of Alpinia galanga. NCBI lineage: Eukaryota > Viridiplantae > Streptophyta > Magnoliopsida > Zingiberales > Zingiberaceae > Alpinia > Alpinia galanga. The sequence goes on from JBAMHZ010000091.1 coordinate 2,912,455, forward strand.
TTAGTCAGATGCCTTCATTGCCTGTGTCTATTGATGATAATCTTCTCCAGTCTATTCTTCCCCTTGCTAGTCAGGTAAATTACAGCCATCTTATTATGCTAATCTTTGTAGTGTCTTCTACCAAGTGGCTTTGTTAATTCTAATTCACTGTGTTGCCATTCAATGTGGATGAATCATGGTTAGCCATGTCTAGAATTTCTTTTATTGGAATTGATTTACTATCTTCTTATATTGAATGGTGGTTATTCTAAGTCTCCAAATTTAATTGTTGATTTGTGTTAAACCATGAAGGCGTGAACCGATTAGTTAGAAAGTTTCCTACTAACTTATGCTTTGGGTTAAACTGTAAAGGTTAGCTTAAGCATTCAGAGACAGATGTTTGAATCCTTGCTTCTCCTATTTTCAGAATTCTATATTTTGTCGCTATTTAGTGTCCTATAATGGCTAGTTAAAAACCCTTAGGCCTTTCTATTGCATAATTTATCCAGGGTTAAACTTTTTTTGTAGGAACCAATGGCAGAAAGCCTTCCTATAATATCTGAATATGCAAGTTGGAATTTTCAGGAGTAAAGTATAGCTAGAGTTGGAGAGTACTTGTACTAGCTTGCTAATAGCTACATAAGAGAACAAAGTGGAAGACTGAAACAATGCTTTTCCAGGGCATTTTAGTGGCTAGAAGAAGGTACCACCACCACTTACATAAGAGAGCCCAATGCACTCCTTCAGACTGAGAATACCAAGCCTTTCCATGTCTGTCACGGCATATGCCTAGGCCCAAGTGCAAGATACTTGACTGGCGATGAAGGAGACCCATTTAGCAAAAAGAAGCTCCTTTGGACCCAATTAAGACATCTGTCTACCCTACTACATCTTTGATGATAAGGTGTTTTGGTGTGTTTTGGTCAAGTCAATTCTGTTCAATGGGATTATGAAATTAAATTTGTCAAAGAATTGATGTCTTCTAGAGAGAGTATCGCTTTACATGTAAGCCATATCTCACCAAGTTATCTTCAGAAGTTGCTACCCTAGTTTTAAGAGAACTATTTTATTAAATTGTCCATTTTCTTCAAGATTTGAGAATTTTCCATGACAAATAACTTTTCTTGCATTTGTTAAGATTGAATTATTGGAAATGTGAATGGAAATAAGAGATTGATGGACATGGACTCCCATTTGCATGGGAGTTTAGTCCCACATTGGGAGTTTTGTAGCTATGAGGTTGGTTTATATGAATCACAATAATTGAATTTGTGAACATGTGTGTGGAGATAGCCTCTTTCACGTGCGGGCTTGTAGGGGGTGCAAATCTAGGGTTCGGATAGCATTGAACTTGAATGACTTATGTGTGAGCGTGACTTGTGTGCATCGAATATTGAACCAGTCGGGTTAAATTTGCCCAAGTGGATCAACTTACATTTTTCCACCTAAATCTATTTTTGTTATATGCTCAAGTGCATAATAGATGCATTAATTATCTATTTAAAATGTTCAGATGATTAATGGTGAATTCGTAACCATTCGAATGAAACAACTGATCATTGATGGCCAGTGGTTGACATTTCAAGCTGAGGAAGCAAAGGCTGTAAATGACCTTTAATCAACAATTAATTGGATGTTGTGTCTCGGAGCCTATATAAGGAGGCTCCTTCTTTTGGCAAAAGGGATGAGCAAGAAATGCACGAGAGAGAAGCAAGTGAAACTCCATCCAGCTTCATTCCTCGTTATCCTCCTCCTTGCCAAGCGATTCGCTCAGTAGTTCTTCTATGATAGCATTCGGGAACATGCTTAGTTCACTATGAACAACTCGTGTTTGGTTGTGTACATGATCGTATTATTGTATATTACAAACAAACATCCAATACAGCCTTGAAACACAGCCAGAGGAGATGAATCTATTTTAAAAAATTGTGTCCAACGTATCTTGACAGTATTTTGCATGCTTGGCCTTCCCAACTCAGCAGCTTGACACTTTACCAGCTCGAATAACCAACTTATTTTGATACGCATTAGCTCGACACTTAGCCAAGTCGGGTAGTAGGCCCAGTCCGGCACTCTGCCACTCACTACTCGGACTCAGACTATTTGGGTTGCTCGGGCACGCGACTCTCTCAAATCACTCGGGTCATCTTAATAGATAAGTTTAAATTTATTTCTAGTAAATTTTAAATATAGATTATTTCTTGTAACTCCAACAACAATCTTAGAATTAAGATTGTCTAACAATTATAAAATAGATTTGATTTATTGAGATAGTCATGAAGAGTCTTGAGAAGGAGGATGCTCAACACATAATGACCTCCTCTACCACGATTGGAAATGTTATGATCAACCATAGGAAAAGTCAGAGAAGTTCACTGGGTTGAACTTTAAGCGGTGGCAGCAAAAGATGCTCTTCTATGTGACCACGCTAAGCCTGCTTCATTTTGAATGGAGGAACCTCCTAAGTCAATTGAGGATGCTATTGATATCAAGAATATTAATGCAATGGAAGCATGGAACCATTCAGAGTTTTTATGTCTGAATTACATCCTTAGTTGTTTAGCCGACTTGTTGTATATTATGTATAACACGAAGAAAATAGTTAAAGAATTATAAGAGTCATTGGACCAAAAATATAAAATGGAGGATGCAGAGGCTAAGAAGTTCATTGTTGGTTGATTCCTAAACTACAAAATGATCGACTCCAAAACGTTGAACAACCAAGTCTAGGAGCTTCATGTGATCCTATACGAGATTCACTCAGGAGATATGAGGCTGAGTGAAACTTTTCAGGTGGTCATCATTATTGAGAAATCGTCACCCGATTAGAAGGACTTCAAAAACTACCTGTAGCATAAGTGAAAGGAGATAAATATAGAAGAACTTATTGTTCGACTTAGCATCGAAGAAGGTAACTAAAGTTTCTACAAGCAACCATTCTCTTAGGCAACTGTTAAGGCCAATGTGATTGAGCACAGTAAAAATTGAAATGGAAGAACCCTAAGTCTTTCAAGATGAGACCAAAAGGAGGCGTAAGTATGAAGAAATTCTTTGGGAAGTGCTTCAACTATGTCGGAGTCGGTCACAAGTCCTCGAAATGTAAGAAACCGAATAAGGGACCACACATAGAATTTTATGCTCATGGTCTCCAAAGTAAATCTGGTAGGCTCAAACTCGAGCAATAGTGGACCAGTACTAGTGTCACCAAATATATATACTGCAACAAGGAGCTGCTCCACAACTTTGAGGAGGTCAAAAATGAAGATAAGTTGTTTATAGGGAACTCAACAATCTTAAATATCAAGGACCAAGGGAAAATAATACTAAAGATGATCTTGGGTAAGAAGCTGACTTTAAATAATGAATAGTATGTTTCAGAGATTTAAAGAATTTGGTGTCTAGATCGCTTCTTAGCAAACATAGTTTCTGCATTGTTTTTAAGTCAGATAGAGTTATTCTATCCAAAAATAAAATATTTATAGGAAAGGATTATGTAAGTGATGGGTTGTTCAAACTCAATGTAATAGTCATTAGGCTTAAGATGAATCAAAATAAAAATTCTTCCATTTATATGCTTGAGTTTTCTTATTTGTGACATGGTAAATTAGAACATATTAACTATAATGTGTTGCCTTGATTAATTAACATGTAAAACATATCTATATTTTAAATTGACCCAAACTACCCAACGGATCAGTAATACCTGTAAAGGATGTAAGTTAAGCATGTGACTTTTAATAATCTTTATACTTTCAAGCAGACTAATGCGAGTTACTTCTAGTTAAGAAATCACTTATGTGAGAGAGAAGTGGGACAACTTCAAAGAAAATTGGAAGGTATAATTCTTATAATCATTTACAAAACTAGACGTGCTTATATCCAAGAACAAATGCACCTATGAGAATTGAGTTGTATCAAGGAGAATTGTAGGTGAGATATTTAAATATTATAGATGCTAGTCAGCTAATAAATAAAAATATCATCACAAGAGAAGGTTCAAAGGGTAAAATCTACCTATCATATACAAAACTCAATTGTTGAATGTTATTACATACTCTTTTTTTCATTCACGTGGGAGATTGTTGAAAATGTGAATGGAAATAAAAGGTGGATGGAAATGGACTTCCATTTGCATGGGAGTTTAGCCACACACTGGAAGTTTTGTGGCTATGAGATTGGTTTATATTGAATAACAACAATTGAAGCTGTGAATATGTATGTAGAGAGACTCTCTTTCACGGGCGCCTTCGTAAGAGGGGATGCAAGTTCACGGCCCGGATTATACTTAACTCAAGTGACTCTTATACGAGCACGACCTATATGCGTCGAATATTAGACTTATCGGGGCAAAATTTGTCCAAGCAAATTAATCACATTTTTCCACCTGAATCCATTTTTATTGTTTGCTCAAGTATATAACGAATATATTAATTACCGATCTAAAATGGTCAAATGATCAATGGCGAATCCATAACTGCGCAGACAAAATGATTGACCATTAATAGTAGACGAATGACGTTTTGTGCCAAGTGAGCAAAGGTTGTAAATGACTTTTACTCAGCCATTAATTGGATGTTGTGTCTCAGAACTTACATAAGGTGGCTCCTCCTTTGACAGAAGGAATAAACAAGAGACGCACAGGAGAGCAACAAGTGAAACTTCGTCCACCTTCGTTCCCCATTCTTTTCCTTCCTACCCAGCGAACCACTCGACAATTCTTCCATAATAGCATTCGGGTATATACTAGATTCACCACGAACAATCTGTACTTGATTGTATATGCAGTCATGTTGTTGAATCCTAGAAACAGACATCCAACACACTCTCGAAGTACTGCTGGAGGGAACAAATCTATTTTAAAAAATCGTGTCCAACATAAGCCTCGATAGTGTTCTACACTTATTGCTCAGCAGCATTGCCTCTAGCTTGGCAGCCCTGCTTCCTTCCTAGCAACACAGCTACTCAACGATCTTGCCTACCCGCACGACACCTCTCTACCTCTCTCTACTTGGCCTTCTAACTCAGCAGTTCGGCATGGCTTTGCTCGGCCTTTGGTTCGGAAGTTCTCTACCCAGACATCTAACTTGGCCCACTGGGTCACTAGGCAGCTAGACCCACTCGGTCTACTCGGTAGTTTGATCCGCTCGAGGCTACTTGGTAGTTCAAGCAGCTTAGGCTTCCCTAGCCGCTTGACCAACTAAATAACTTGGCCTACCCAACATAGCTTAGCATCTCGGCACTGGACCGGCTTGAATAGTCGGCTCATTCGGGCGCGCGACAACTCGAAACTTATCTAGCTTGGGCAATAGGCCCAGTCAGGCACTCGACACTCAGACTCATACCACTTGAGTCACTTAGGCTCTCTCAGATCACTCGGGATATCTTGACAATAAATTTAAATTTATTTCTAGCAAATTTTAAATTCAGATTATTCCTTAGAAGTAAGATTCCACCAAGCATATATGGAGATTAATGATTAATATTTCATATGAACGCTGTTGGGTGTTTGGCAACTACAGCACTTTCAAATCCATTAGATAGGTGTTTTAACCATTTGTACATTGTAGTGATGACTGATGAATAGCCATTTCAAAGAAAAAAGCATATTGAATAGCAATCTTCCTCTGCGAGATTGAGTGACTTGCACAAACGGTACCTGTTGACTAACAATTGAAAAAGAAAAATTCCTGCTTATTTGATGAAAACGCTTTAAGCATGTAAATTTCCAATTACTGAACAACCCAATTGGCACTTAGCAGAATAA
>JBAMHZ010000091.1:2950428-2965839 GCA_037177395.1 Alpinia galanga
ATTTGAGAGATATCCTAAGGCAATCGTCTTTAACGTTGTCTTAGAAGTTTACATTCACTATGTATCTGATTTGATAGTCCATAATATAATGCATAGCATGAAAAGAATTGTGATTGGATTACAATAGTGAGTATCTCATCATGTGTAATTATGTACATATTGAAATCTTCCCTAGTAGATGAATTGATGAGACTAGACATCATCAATTCTGTAAGACTAACACATATTATGCTCCTTGGTTTATCTAAGCATTTGATAATTGTAGTCACCGAAGGGTTCAAAAAAGTTCTCAAGTTAATCATGACTTTCCGGTGAATTAGGAGTCATGATGTACTATTAGATGTCACTCATGATCTATTCATAATTATTGGTTAACTAGGAATGACCAACATAACTGGGAACCTATTATACGCAATACGATTTCTCAAAAGATGTAAAAGAAGTTTGAGAATGAGATTCTCAAAGAGAGAGGTTTTATCTGGATTGACTAGGCTAAAAGGGCATGAAATGGGAGTGGGAGAACCTACCACGATCATGTTAGAGCATAGCACGGCCTTGCCATACTCTGCCGAGACAAAATGGGCACAACAAAGCCTAACACAGTTGTGCTGGAGCCAGATGTGAATACTGATAGAGGCAAGTCTCATAAGGCTTGCTGGTTGGTTTCAACTAATTCTTTGAATCACGGAAGGTACGACTTTTAAAACTTCTTTCATATGATTATGTCAAAACCCTATGATCTGACCGTAGATCTTTGGGATGTATATGTAAATTTTTGTTATTCAACTACATATGCATCCCAAAGATTCCAACAATATATACGATGCATCTCTACTGGATAGGTTGCAGGTCACTCACTCTTATCTTATATTTACATACAATGCGTTTCATATTAAGTGGATTGTGGATCATTCACTTTGACATATACGACACATCTTAATGGGTGGAATATGGGTCGTTCACCCATTTAATAAATTATGTTGAGTTTTCTGATAAAGTAAGATTGTAATGTGGATAATGTTGAAATTGAGAAATTAAGAAGAACCGATGAAATTAATAGAGAAGAGATTAAAAGACAAATAACGAGAAAGGAGTATAATCAAATGGTGCTCAAAAATATGAAAACATAAATTATCCCTTATCCTGTTAACCTCTTTAAATTATACTTTCATGCACATCTTGCATTTCTCCACTTTGCACATTGTACTCACTATTTCATTGACCTCCAGATTCACACACTTGAAGCAATTGTCGAGGTTTGGTCAATATTATAAATGGTTCTAAGAGATACTTAGCGATAGTTTTGGAGACAATTTCTATATAGTCCATTCAAATTATTTCTTTACTGCATAGTTGGTTATTTATGCATTTTAATATTTTCTACTTCATTGTCAACATAAGGTTAGTTTGTTAGTCATATCGTAGGTATAATATTGTCATTATTTTAGGATAAACATCCTGTCAATATGTTTTATACTATTTAATAAATTATTGATGAGTCATAGCCCAACATTCAGATTCATATAACATAACATGTCTATTCATCATTTTTCAGAACTTCTCTTTAAATTTTAGAGATACTTTACGATTAAAAAAAATCTAACAATTTTCTCCATTTCAACTATCCTATTTGTATTCTATGTAAGACATTTCTCTCAATAGGTGTTGAGGAAAATTGTTGCCCAGGGTCATAGGTGAGAATGAAGATGGGTTTGAAAAAACTAGCAAGATCAAAGCTCATTAAACCAACAAACTTGAACTAAGAAAGTTTCTCTTGTCCATGGATCTCTAAATTTCAAACTAGTTCCCACATCATCATCAAACCGTATTTGCCCCACCTATTTGGATCAGTTACACAGATTTTGTCTCTCAATTGATGTAAAGTTAACAAAGATAGTATTGAAGTTCATATTGGAAAATATGTGGTCCGAGTTTGGATTTTGGAGCTCTGCCACCACTTGCTCAGCTACCCTCATAATGAATTGAACATTTCTGAATGAGCTACTCAACTATACCCAATTTGCACGATAAACATCCTCATTGACCTTACTCATACCAGTTGATATTGGTTATCTGGTTTACGTTTCTTTAAGAATGACCCTATGTTAAACTAAAACATAAAATTTACTGGATAGTGAGTTTTCTAGTCCACACAAGTAGCTACAGAGTACAAACTCGGTTAGGTTAAATGTCAATTTTTTTACTTTCCAAAAATCAACTTAGAACATCTTGTCTTGTGTCACTTGCAGCCTTTTTATTTAGGCCCAATATTTGAGGCAGTTAAATGATTTTTCACTACCAAAACCCAAGGAAAAAAACAACCTACATGACACAAATTTCCAACTATCTCACAGCAATTGCTAAATAACATTGCTTGCTTGAAATACTTCAAATGCTTGTTCAGCTGCATATTATAAAATATTTTTTTAAGTATGGTTGCTTCATACAGAAATCACCTGACTTGAATAAAGCATCTTCCATCTTATTTTTTACTTCATCCAATTTATTGACACATTGTTCCAGCTTGATGTTTTTTGTTTGTCCCTGCGAAACTAAAATATGAGAGCATGAAAAACAAGGAAATGACAAAGGAATAAATTGACAATTTAAGATTTTGTGGTATTTAATGACATATCAAATCATTGCATTAGACTGACATGTTTCAAGCAATTTTCACAATATAATTCATACATCTAGTAAAGTTTCAAGTATTTTATATTTATGTTCCATTTTTTGAAGTTGACTAAAATCAAACTCTACAGGTAGAAGGATCAATTTTACACAAACAAATTCACTTTCTCCTATGTCGCCTTCACGAAATGTGCTTACCATACCTTGAGTAAAATTTAGAAAAATTTAGAAAGTAACTAAAGCAGAAAAACCATACCCAGCTTCTCTGGATATCCACAAGGGTTATGAGCGGAATAAGATTCAAGTATTCAGCAATCTCAGACTGTGCAGTCCTGAATTGTTTAATAATTTTCCATCCCATGACAAACAGATACAGATAATTGCAGTTGTGGCAACTGTGTACAAGAATGTAAGACCTCCTCAATGCATCCTCGAAAAGCTCCAATGGTTCTCTAGTAGAGGGATGCTTCTTGAGCTCTGATATTCTGATCTGCTCCAACAGGTTACCAATCAACTTCAGCTGCAGTGCAAATTTCTGGCAAATTTTCTTGTGGTTACGTGCGGTTGAGGCAGCCTTTACTATCATGCGGATGAGGCTGACGGCATCTAAGCCAGTCAGCTGTGCAACGTTAGCTGCATCCCCAATCCCCAAAGGTAATGCCATTGCCTGCACATAAAATCTCAAACCTAAGTTATAAAAGTTGAGTTTCCAAGCATGCTGAATAAAACAAAGCAGCACCAATGAATCAGGCATGTGTTCTCTGTGTGTATGTGTATAAAGAGGAAAACCCAAAGAAGTAAATTCAAAGACAAAACAAATTGTTCAGCTTTCTGACTCGGGTTACCACTTACCAGTTGGGTCTGAATAAACCAGGGAGAGCCTACTGGGGGCTAAAGAATTGGTAAGATAGCTTGCAAACCTGTCCCATGGCAAAGGGCTTTCTTATCGCTTGGATGAACATTGATGCTTGTTAATAGTTACTAACCTCCTAGCTGACTTACCAGAATTTGGTGTCCCTATTGCTTCCTAGGTCCTTAATCAAGTGGATTGGGGCTTTGCAAGAACTTCTGGAAGCATGGGCAGGTGAAGCTGTCGGCAGCCAGATTTCTCGCTTCTTAGGATCAGGTATCCCTTCCTTGTTCTTGGAAAGGTTTGGGTATTCTGAATTTGTCCCAATCTATCCTCCTGAAAATGGTGATGGAAGCTCCTATTCTCACCCCTTCTTAGGAAAGCAGTGATGAAAATCTTCTACTTAATTGTACATGTTGGATGCTGATGCAGATTGCTACTGGTTGTCTGCCTTATGTAGGGGCATCTTTGTGGTCATAAACATCTGTGCTTCAAGGCCAAATCAAATCAGTAAATGGGTATAGTTTTGCATCCTGGCATGGTAGATGGTTCCAGTGCTGTATGGAGCAAAGATTTGTACAAAGTCTAGATGTCTACAAAGCGGTAGATATGAGTTTGTATTTTGAGAAACAATCTCTCAATATTAGGCTCACACCCTTCAAAATAACATCTATTATGGGCTTTCCAAATAAGGTAAATCATACAAGCAATAGCTAAATCACGTGCTTTCCTCATCCTGCCCTTGCCGCACAGCTATCGTCCAAGTGCGCAAAATAGACTTGCTGGAGTAAAAATCTGTGGCCTGATGTGTAGCCAATCCCGCACCAAGTCCCATATCTTCTGGATATCCACAACGGAAGAAAAGATGATTGTTCGACTCCTCCTCTTGCCTACACAGGTCTTCTGTAGCTCGTACGATAATTTGTCCGCCGTCCGTAGTCGCCCATGTGCAAGTAACCAGTACACAAACCGGTGCTTGGGTAGTATGCCCGGCCTCCACACTGTAGCTGCCCAGTGCACAACTATTCCCCACGGCTGAAAGAACTTGTATGCCACGACTGCCGCAGCTCCTTGTCTCGCTGTCTCATACCAGTTGCCCAGCAGCAGCTGTGCACCTGCTGTCCCATTTGCTCGACTGCAAACTTGATCCCTAAACTGGGCTAGTCGTTTCATCAAAGGGGAATCCGATGCACTCACATGTCAACTCCAGAGGTCCCCGGGCGAGGTAGTGGCTGTGGACCCACCACACCCATAACGAGTCTGTCTTGCTGTGGATGTTCCATAAGGTGCGGCATAGTAAAGCCAAGTTCCACCCTCACAAATCCCGCAATCCATAGTCGCCCTCCTCCTTAGGTAAGCAAAGGGTGGCCCAAGAGATCGGCGGATGCTTGGTGGATCACACGAAAGAGCAGCAAACACCATAGAACTTAGCCAATACACGAAAGAGCGGCAAACACCATAGAGCTTATCCAGTACCCCACTCGGCATCAGAAGGATAGATAACCAGTAACACTCCATGCCTTGGAGTATTGATCGTACCAACTCCAATTGACCCACATAAGAGAGGGTGTGCTTGGGCCATGCAATCACCTTGCGGCCCAGCATATCAAGTAGCGCCCCATAATCCACAAACTAAAGCTTTTCTGCAGCCAAGAGGATACCCAAATACCAAAAGGGAAAAGTACCTTCTCAGAAGCCCGTGATCTAAAGAATATTCAATCTGGCTCGATCATCGACCCTTTCCATATAAATATTGGACTTCGAGGGATTGGCCCTAAGACCAGCCATAGCCCCAAAGTCATCCAAGCATCGTGAGAGCTCCGTAAGCGTGAAAGAATCCACCCGAAGAAACATCAATAAGTCATCAGAATAAGCTAGGTGTGTAATCTGAGCCTTCGCACACATCGAGTGGTAGTGGAAGCTCGGCCTTTGTGAGGCCACCTTCAGATGTCAGGATAATACCTCTAAACACAGGCCGAAAAGTAGAGGGGACAAAGGATCACCTTGCCTCAACCCACGTTGGCTACCAAAGAACCCATACAAACCTCCGTTAATGCTGACTGAGCAGGTTACCATGAAGACACACTCAAAAATCTAATCGCATAATTGTTGGGAAAATCCAAAACCAACAAGAGCCGCCATGAGGAACCCCAAATCTACTATATCAAACGCCTTCCTGAGATCCACCTTGAGCATACACCGAGGGGAAATCCGCTTGCATGCATATTTCCATAGGAGCTCCTACGCCAAGTGTATATTCTTCCCAATAGAGCGTCCTCATACAAAGGTCACTTGCGCTGAATCCAATAGAATGCTCATGACCATTGCTAGCTACCCAGCTAAAATCTTCGATATAACCTTGTAGAAGACCATGCAGCATGATATGGGCCTATAATCATCCACCATTGGTGCATGGTCAGCCTTGGGAAACAACACGAGCACCGTGTGATTCCACCGTTTGAGGAGCTGACCTTTCTTGAATTGTATCTAGCTTGTTATAGCAAGAGTGTCATGATTCAGGACATCTCTAACAGTTTCCTACTTGGCCTCTCATTTGAAGGTCTCCTACTGTCACCCAATGGAATTTCCCCTCATTTGAAGGTCTCCTACTATCACCCAATGGAATTTCCCCCCATTTGAAGGTCTCTTATAATCAGCTTCCCTAATCACTAGAAGTACTGATGATATCACAGCATCATGGGCTTTTCTCCATTAGATCAGCCTACTCCTCTTGTCCTTCAAGGGCTATCAGCACAAGCACTTTACTCATCTGGTCTGGAAGTAGTATTCACCCAAAATGGTGCAAATCATCACATAACTGATCTCACACATGAAAGGTTGAATACTACTGTTATAGAGGAAAGGTCCAGTGGAGATTAGCAAGGAATGTGTCTTATGTTATATTGGCTATAATGAATCTCTCACTCACCTGATTTACCATTGCGACTTTGCCACCCAGGGATGGCTGATTCTTTCAAATGTTTTCCAGCTCTTTCGGTCAGAGCAAGCTGGACTTTGATTGTTGGGCTGACTTATTAAGTATATTGGAACATGCTTCATTATGAGCCTTCAATGTACACAAGCTAGGATAAGCTCCATCTGGCTAAGATAAATCATGATATTTAGAAAAGAGAAGGCAGTTCTAGAACATGTCTGAGCTCATTAGCAACACTTTCTACAACTGTGGTCTGTCGGACTGCAGGATTCCCCCCAAACATATCAAATTGTATGGTTTTTTGTTGGGAAGCGTTGTAGACCTTATGATTTCCCCCAATCAGCTGGATCTTGATTCCCCGCTGATTACATGGTAATCTTATATTAACTCTGTTTGAACACTGTTTCCTACTCACTGTCTAAATCTCAATAGGGTAAACTATGATTCTCCCTTTTCTTCTTTAAAAAACAAATCAACAAATAGTGCATCAGCCATGGGTTGAGGTAATGCCTGTTAAAAAACCCTAATACTGATTTAAAAGTCAATGTCATCTTATGATCCAAGATGGGCATACATACACATAAACATACTAAATGATTTGATATGCTCGAGATCAAACCAAACTAAATTATAGTAAAATTGAATTTTACCAAGCATCTACCTCCTGTTGTTTCGAAATATTATAGGAAAGATTTTTTTTTGAAAAAAAAAAAACTTATTTTTCTTATTTATTAGATGAAGCATCTGCATGTCAAAAGATATACAGAAGTTTGGGAGTTGCAAGAGTGAATTAGAAGAAGGGGGAAAGCTGAATAAAAGGAGCGACAAGTATGTAGTTCCTCATACCTGAACTAGGGCACACGACTGACAGAAATTGGGGAACCCCGTGAACAAATCATTCCGAAGTAATTAAGAATCGCCATTTCTCTCTGATTCAGCCATTTGAGAACCTGAATAACAAAGACAAACGTGGGAGACTCACTTTCCCCGACTAAAAGTCAATGTTCTACTCCAGTGGAAACACGTATATCAAATGAAAGCTATTGACATCACTAGAGGAAAGGACGACTTTAAGAAATACCGTCCCGACCAAGTCGAGTTTTCCACAGGAACTGACATCATCTTCGAAAACCTTACGGATGAGCAAGCCGACTTAGATAAAGACAAAATCTGTATATTCTCAAATAACGATTTAGGATGCCCCCAGTCAACACTGCCTGACGTGCTTCCAAAATCGCTCTTACGAAAGCTAATATACTTATATTGAGCCAATAAAAAATATTCAAAATAAAGTTTAAAAAATTATTTTATAATCATTATAAAAAATTTTGATGAAATTTTTTACAAAGAAAATATAAAAAATTAAAATTTTCAATGCATTTGAATTTTATATCTAATTTTCATCACCTTAATTTACTACAATTAAAGAAACATTTTTTTTAAATCAAAATTTTGATTCATTAAATAAAAGAAAATGAGAGACGAGAAATTCAGCATTTTAATCAAATGAGGTGGTGAAATATGGTGTTTGTTGCATCAAATTGAAATCTGTATCAAGCAGTTCATATTGAAATAAAATGGCAGTTGATTTGGTGTTTCATGATAACTTAGATATGCATGCCTGGGTTTACATGAACTATGTCGAAGTAGGATAATATATGTTCCAAGGGTCGCTATTGCTAATTGGGTTTGACTGTGTTAAGCTTGGTAAGGGAAGTTAGGGATTCAATTATGATTCTGATAAATTAATATCAATTTTAGTTTAAATGAATTTAAAAACTGTGAAATTATTATATTAGTGGTCTTTCTCAGCTGCCCTTATCGAGGAGAAAAGTAAATTAGAAATTCAATTAGTATGTAACTAGGAGAGGACTCTCGATAGTTCAAGATCATGACCTCTCTGAAAATTGATCTTTATTCACTACAGATAAATCTCATATACTTATTAATAGAGATAACTCTGGGACTTAGTTTAAATGAATTTAAAATCACTGGTACCATTTCTTCAAATTATTTTGTGATATAGTTTGAGCCACTATATATTTTTTTTTTAGTAATATAAGACTACCAATTTAATTCGATGTTTCAACAAATAATTTAATTGATAGAACAATTTATAGTTTTCAAAATTTTGAAAAATAAATTTGTGTGTAAATTAAACAAATATTTGTATATTTTTTTAAAAAAATTTGTTTACGTCTCCTTACCAAATAATTTGATTTTCAAGTTATTAATTTGGATACATTTTGAACGAAATTGATTTGGAAGCATTTGATGGTATTTTGAAAATTTTATGTGGGTGGTCTTGTGGTGGAAATTTATTTTGACAAATAGAGTGTGATTTTAACATTTAATAATTTTATAGAAATGTCACAACTGTAGAGACTGAACCAGACTACTAAACTACGAGTGCTTTTAAATTTATTCTATTGATAAGTGAAGACTTCACCTAGAATGGGATCAGATCAATTATACTTAGATCACTCTGGTAAAAAATTTAAATATTAATACTATTAAAAAAAATAAATAAATAAAGAATTGCCCTTACTCTACGGACTGACGCATATTTCGACTTTAAATAATCTTGACTAAGTTAATAAAAAAGTGCTCTATATCTAAATTTTTGATTAAATATAATTAATTTATTTAATATGTTATAGCAGATATTAAATCGTTATTATACACTGCGGCTTCAATACTGTTGGAATAAAAATAACGATCTTTTATTTTTTAAAAAAAATCTTAGATTCTAATATAATCTATATATTATTATTGTTATATATCGAGTACAATCTGTACAATTAAATAGGTCAAAAATAAATAGTATAACATGACCCATTTTCCAGTAAATCTAAACATTTTCAAATAATGCAAGTTATATATTATTAATTATATAAAAAAACTTAAAATTAAATTCATAGTGATAATTTATAAACTATAACATTATCCGATAGGGAGACAGTTAATTGATGAAAAAGGCTGCCATCCAATTGAAAAAAAAAATCCAGAGAGCAGCAGATATTTATTTATTTATTTATTATTATTATTATTATTCCAGCTTCTCTACGCTGCAATCTTGTGGGTTGGATTGTAGGGGCATTGAATTAACTGTGTCCTCGCAGCAGCATTGAATTTAATGGGGGGAGTTGGGTGGGTATTCAATTCGATGTGGCGGGGAACGGTACCCATGTGCTCCTGTTTTATTATTGTTAATAATTTGTGCAATTAATTAACTAATTAAATTCCAGGCTCACAAAATGGAAATGGTGGAGATTTCATAATCAGACAACGTAGATTTATATTTTTTTTAAAAAAAAATCATATGAGAAAATTAATTAAAAGGAAGAGGTGCAGTGAAATGATCTCGAAATTTTGAGCTCATGAATTCAATTGAGCTTTTATGTACATATAAATAGAGAGAGAGAGAGTTTGTTTTGCAGAGAAAACAATGAATGTTCCATGTGTATTTGTATGAATTATGTGAATTATAAATAAGAAAAAATCTTTAAATACTAAAATATCTCACTCGCTGAAACTTACTTTCTAAAGATGAATTTATAATCTAGCAGAATAAATATTCCTAGAGTTGAGTTAAAAGAATAATGAACGAGAAATAAAAGAAATGTCCGAATTGGTACGCCATGCTGATCTTGTAACCACTACAAACTATACCTAAACAGGCATTGCAACGATTACTCATTATCACAAGTCAAAAAGCTCAGCAGACAAATTCTTTGTATAACAGTTCTGCAAACTTTATTACCACAATTATTGGTGGCATAAATTGCAGTACATGGCATGTTTTCTAGTTGTAGCTTCGTGGATAATTTTTTTTTAAAAAAAAACAATCTTAGCTTCGTGGTATGTAATATATTAGCTTACATTTATACAATACCAGTGAAGCAACAGTAGACAGAGATATTTAAGATCTTGTCTCGTAAGTGCAGAAACGTTTTTCAGATCACCAAATCTCAGTTTTGACAGAACATTTGTCATTTCAATGCCGAGAAGGATAATTCTGTATCCGCATCAAAAGTAGCAGGCTCATATACCACTGTGCTAGAAACTGAAAAATCATCAATCATAAAAGGAACAAGGATCAGAAATGTTTTCAGAATTGACTGGAGGGATGCCAACAGTTTGAATCAGCTCAAGCGTCTCCAGAATTTGTTCCATCGCAGGTCGGCTGGTAGGATCCCGGCTAACACAGCTTTTGGCAAGCTGCACTGCAAGAACTGCTGCTTTTAATGGGTATTGTCCATGGATTTCTGGTTCCATGAATCTAATCAGAGTTTTATAATCTGAGAGACAAGAATCAACAACTTCTTCATAGTTGGGCAAAGTTGTTTGGAGTACAGATTCTGACCATTGTTGTTTAGTTGTGCTTAAATCTTCCGTGATCTCTTTGCTTGTTCCACATTCTTCTGTTGAGAAATATTGACTTGTTTCACATTCATCTTTGGAGCTCTTTAAAGTTGTTTGGAGTGCACTTTCTGACCATTGTTTTTTTGCTGTGCTTAAATCTTCCGTGATCTCTTTGATTGTTCCACATTCTTCTGTTGAGAAATGTTGACTTGTTTCACATTCATCTTTGGAGCTCTCTTTTATTGTGAGGATTTCATATGACTGCTTACCGGAGAGCAATTCCAGCAACAAGATTCCAAATCCATACACATCAATCTTCTCATTCATTTTGCCTGAAGTACAACAAGAACGAAAGTATATGATGTGCTTAGTCATAAACTATATTCTGCACAAAGATACAGAACACTGTGGTAATATCTTGATTAGAAAAATAAAATAAGATGGTTATAAAGCCTAATAAACAAGAGTGGAAGAATAAATCATATGTCATTGGCATGAAAGAATATGGATGACAGTGTGGCGGAGTGGCTTTTTCAATAATCATGATTTTTACCGGTGGCAAGATATTCAGGAGCAAGATACCCATAGGTGCCACATACATCTTGTGAGAGATAGGATTCCCTCTCAGTCGGACCATGCATAGCCAACCCGAAATCAGATAGCTTTGGATTGAATTCCTGTGGGGGGACATGCTTCAGAAATATGCATTATCCAAAATGAATTAGATCCAAGACGTCCAAGAAAGGAATATATACATACAGAATCAAGAAGGATGTTGGCAGCCTTTATATCCCTATGAATGACATGCGTTGTGTGTAAGAATGTGAGACCTCGAGCAACACCAACTGCTATCTTTACTCTCAGCTGCCAAGGAAGTGGCTGGAAACCTGTTCCTGCCCATGTAGAAAAGGTTGTGACTCGCCATTGAAACCGACAAGGACGAGAGATATAAATTTGGCATCTCTAATGTCATGGAACAGAAAAATTATCAAAAACTGAAAAGAACATAATTATTTGCATTGTCATTGAATATCTGTTTCAATCCTATATGACTTGGAGGGAGGAATGAGTATGATTCTTGAAGATCCTGTGCATTGACTATTTTATTGAACATACCTCATTTTGGCATCCTATACACTTGATGTTCATAGAACAGACATTTTGGAATGAAGCATGCCTTGGAACCGAATTGCAGTAATTGGCTTTCCTTCAGAACATCCCTAGATCCTATTTTTTTATTATTTGAATTTGATTATCTAATACATGGTTTAACATTATCTCCATTGTTAATTGCCTAAAAGGTCCCTGGACTACTATCGGTTTTCTTCATCTAATTAAAGAATTAAAGATAACATATAATGTATCAAGGATCAAAAAAAGTACTCTGAAATAGGTGATATTGTATGCTCCCTTTAGGAACGAACTCATAAACAATCATATTTTCCTCCTTGCAATAGCCCAACAGTTTGACAACATTAGGGTGTGACAAGCGCCCTAGATAGTTTAACTCAGCCTGCAAAAGAAACATGAGGATAAAAAACTCAGTTTAAAAATTTTAGGAAGTGAATGTAACAATCGATAGTAACAACTGCATATGAAGTATCAAAGCTACACTCCATTAAGTGATCTAACTTCCAGAGTTGACTCTAAATTACAGCAAAGAACTCATTGTACAATTAAATAAGAATCGATATGTAGCAGCATTTGATAAAATACAGATGGAAATTTGTCTCCAAAAAACTATGAAACGTAGTTTAATTTTCCAATCTCTATTGTTGGGATGCATGAATTCATCAGGATCATTGAATATAACAACTTAAATTTGTTGCCAAAAAACTGTGGAAGTTATTCTCTTTGATTTTCCAATTCTACTGTTGGGATCCATGAATTCATCAGTATATAAACAACTTAACACTTCGTAAAGTAGAAAATACTATATGAAAATTATAAGATGAACATTTGTATACGATGGAAACTGAATAATAGGTACGTGTTTGAACTATTTGTGAATTGTGATAAGTATGCTAAGCAAGTAGCTAACAGAAGAATTTATTGCATTTGTAACAGCAGAGTCAGTCCAACAAATAAAATGTTGATTCTGCAGAGCTACAGTCCTAAAGAAAACAAATTAAATCAAAATAGTGTCTAAATCCACTTAAAGTAAAAAAGAATCTATTCACTAAAATAGATAGGTATCAGCAACTACCTCAAACTCTCGTGAACCGCGTCTAAAGGTATCAACTCGTCTCTTGATAGCAACAGCCATCTCAGAACCCTTACTTGCTCTTTTCTTGAGGAATAAAGATCCACAACTCTCTCCTTTCAAGGAACTATGGTCAATCAAACCCCTGTAGACCATCCCATATCCTCCACATCCGAGAAAGTTAACATCACTGAAATTCATAGTGGCACTCCTCAATTCCTTGAACTTGAATTTCCGAAGAAATGCATGGCCGATGGCAAGTCTATCTGGTGTTGCAAGAAAAAGTCCTGCATGGGAACTGAAATGTTAGGTCAAAGAACTTTTGTACTCATATTTGAATAGCCACTTCAAGTATAAATAGTGTGCAGGATCTTCCCAGCAAGCTACTAAATGGTATCAATGCTTGTTCTGCTCACCCAAGATGACAAAACAAGTGGTTGAATATGCAGCCTAAAAGTAAGTTCTTGTCAGCATGCATACAAATCAATGGATCATTCATATCAGAATCCAGTCTTGAATTGAATCAACTACTACAATGATTTAAATGATATGTGATCCAATGAATTGAGTGAACTTACAGCCCAATGATTCAATACAATCAAATTGTTGTAGATGACTGGTGTTTTCTATATGCCTTATCAGATGGGATCCAAATGGAAATGACTAAAACCATCTTTCTGATATATTAGCCTTGATTCATCTGTGCAAACACAGATCTCCATAGAACAAAAATTGAAATCGGAAACCCAAGGTTTGGCAGTGTAGGCAGATGTTTTTAGTAAGCATTAATATGTTGCACGATTGACATGGCCTTATGTTTGTCTTACCCTAAGTAAGACAGACAAAGCAGTGCAAGATTGCTAATATTGATTAGCTAATAACTATTCCCAAAACATGTTTATTAGCTAATCACTATCCCCAAAATCACCAGCCTCGTTTTTTTTTTTTGACACAAATAGGATTTGAACCCTTACGTTCTACTCTACTCTGATAACAACTTAATATTGATTGGCTAACTACTATTCCCAAAAGTTCAAGTTGTTAGAAAAGGGAACAATTTATATTATATTATTAACAAGGATAAAATATAGATGATGGTTAGAGGAGGAAAAGGAGACAGGAAAGAGGTGATGAAAATAAGAATATTAGAGGTAACTAATAGGAGAAGGGAGAAACTTCAAGAAGAAAATAACTTGGATTCAATATTGTTTGTTGATGTCACCTTGTATACATGGCTGTCGTACTAGTGATAAAAAAATGGATTTGGAATTAGTAATCTTGAAAAGGATCCCTCACCACTTCATTCATTCTATACACTCTAGATAAGATTAAAATAATCATAATATCAATAACAGATCCTGAAAAAATCATCTTTCTTCCCACATCTAAGAACTAAATTGAATATAGGAGCTCCAGTCAATATCAATAATATTGAGAAGGCTATGATTTCAAAATCGTGATTGAGATTGAATGGCAAAAATATCTAACTGATTCTATCACATCAATAGGATTGGTGAAATTGGAATGGGCAGAAATATATGAAGAAATGAGAATGATAAAATTCAAGTAATTTAGTATGAGATAAGAAAAGATAATATAAAAAACTCTTTAAAATGATATTATGTATCATTAAATACCAAATTATTATTAATACAAACATTTTTTTAAATATAAAATTGATCATTTAGATTAGTTGCAAATAATAGATAATCATACTATCCATGATATCAGATTATTTTCATATATATTAATATTGCATTAATGTTATCAGGTAAATTCAAATTAAGTTATGCTTCTAATATTATTAGTTTATGATTGTGAGAAATTTTAAAATATTCAATTTGACATTCTTGTATATGGATCTTTTATATCATAGTTGATTTTGACTTAGTAGGTACAACAACCAAAGTCTTATCCCACTAAATGGGATAGACTATATGGACCCTTCTACATGATTAGCTCTATCCCCTAGTATATTGTTATATAAAATAATAATAGTAGTAGTAATAATTAAAGATAGGGATGTAGTTGCAATTTTTAAAACTTATTAGATTTTTTTTTATAAAAGTGGGATAAAAACCTAATTAACCGATTTATTCTCCTCCTTTACCATGACTTCTTCTTCTTCCTTCCTCTTTTTAATCTCTCAAACCCTAACCCCATTTTCATTCAAAAAAGAAAAACCCTAAAATCAGCCATCATTTCTCGTCACACTACCATCTCCGTTGCTTTTGCTAGCGTTGTTCCACATCGATGCCATCACTATCACTGTCGACACCATTGTCTTTGTAGCCACTATTGTTAGCATCGTCGTCGTTGAGCTATCAACACTCCACAGCAAAGCCCTTTCTATTTAGGTGAAGATTTCTTGCTTGTTTCCCTATAATAATCTTGTGCATGATTAAATATACCACTAAAAAATAAAGA
>JBAMHZ010000091.1:2996900-3018971 GCA_037177395.1 Alpinia galanga
ATCTAAATATCCAAATCTTACGATTCAACCAATCCGATCCTAGAAGTAATTGATTAGACCTCATTGAAATTTTTCATCAATCACCAAAATAAATTTGAAAAACACAATTGAATTGCGATGGATGACCCAACTGTTAAAAGTGTGAATGGAAAAGAGGTGAAAAGGGATGAAGGAGGCTTCCTTTGTGAATGGGGCTTTAGTCCCGCATTGGGAGTTTCAAGGCTCTTTGTTGGTTTATATTGGTTCACATACATGGTAGGTGTGAACAAATACAGAGGGAAAGGCTCTCTCTCACACGTGAGTGTGCAGGGGGGGGTGCAGATCCAGGGCCCGGATTGCACTGAACTAGGTTGACTCGTGTGCGAGCACGACCTGCGCACGTCGAATGCCGGACCGATCGAGGCAAAATTTGCCCAAGCAATTTAACCAACATTTTGCCACCTATGATCTTGCTTTAGTAACGAATGCATTAATCGGAGATTAATGAATCCATTTGAAATGGTGCATTAATAAAAAATTAATGAATCCGTTAATTTCGTCCAGTCACGAGTCGGCTCCTATAAAAAGAGGACTGCTTGGAGCAGAGCGAGAGGCGATTAATCCCTGTGTTAGACCACCCTGCAACCTTTTGTTTTCTTCTCTGCCGAGTACTCTTCTCACTCAGCAGATTCATTTTCCCTTCTGCCGAGTTTCTTCCACTCGGCATAACCCGGTGATAGCTTTCGGGTATCCTTCAGTTCGCCGCGACCACCAGTGCTTGGTGGAGATGCGGTTTCACCGTTGTATCCTGGGAAACGGACGACCCACATAACCTCGAAGCACATCGGAGGTGGACCGGATCTGTTTTAAGGAAACTGCGTTTACTGCAGGCCTTGGTTCTTCAGTTTTTGGGCAAAACAGTTCGGGAAACCAACTCTGCAGAAAACAGCTCGGGAAACCAGCTCGGCAGAAAACAGCTCGGGAAACCAGCTCGGCAGACAGCAGCTCGGCCAATCAGCTCGGCATACAACAGCTCAGGTCAGCAGACCAACTTTACAACCAGCAGCTCGGCAGATCAGCTCTGCCACAAACAGCTCAGCTTGACAGATCAGCTCTGCCATAAACAGTTCAGCTCGGCAAATAGCTCTGCATAGCAGCTCAGTACGAAAATAGTTAAGCTCAGCAAATAATTCTTCCAGAAAATCACTCAACAACTATTCTCATCCGAAGAGAAAACCTCCAACAATACGAGTCCTATTGCCAATCTTTGCGTGTTTGGACCAATCCGAAAAATACTTTCTGGAATCCGGATTATACAAACTTTCTGGCAACTTAGGACTTAAGGATCAAACTTCAAATTTAATCCAATCTAAAATGGATTTATTTTATTTTATAAATTTGAGTTTGGTTTAGATTTAATTAGAGTTAAAGAATATAAATAAATTCTTATCAAATTTAATAAAATATTTGAAAATTCGCATGATTATGGCTCGTGGTCAACTCATGAGTTGGCAGGATAACGTTGCCATACGGATTAGTCTTTCAATGATATAATACTCGACAGGATAAAGATCCATTTCATTTTAGAGTTTTTTTTTTTTTGTTTTCGATGCACCACATTTAATATATACAGAGTGCGAAGCAACTGAAGAATAAAAAGGCTTTATAAAAAAGATGCCATCTTGAATTTAAAAGAAAATAATACAGACTCCAGTTCAATGATAACAAATTATTGAATTAAATAGTGCAAGTAGTGTCCTAAGAACTGACTTGATTGATAAGTGCATAAAAATAATTTTTAAATAGATAGAAATTAATTTTTAGAAAGATCATAACTTTGGATCATCGATTGATCTCCTCTTTACACTTGTCATATCTAAATTTTTGATTTATTTTCCTCTTTAATAGAGGTAACTGAGAAGATTATTATATAATATAATAGTACTATTTTTTTTAATAGTGCAAGTAAAAGTACTAGTTAGTAATAAATAAATATATTTAAAAAAAAAATATTTGTACATTGCAATTGTAAAATTAAGGAATGGTTAGACCGCCAAATGATTGTAAAAGATTTCTAAGATAAGTGAAGTAATATGCCTCACCATATATTATACTACAAAAAAAATATAATAAATAGTGATGAAAATTTTTGTCACTAATCGATCATTAAATTCATTTAGTGACCGATCAATCAGTGACGAAAATTTATTTCTCTCATAAATTTTATGATTAAATTTTAATTTAGTCTCTAAATTTAGTGATGAAAATTTAATTTCCATCATTAAATTTTGTGACGGTAAAGAAATTTCCGTCGCTAAATTTTATGATGGAAAGAAATTTTATGATAGACAGAAATATCTCTGAAAGACTGTCCAATGTCAAAATCATACTTCACCCACCAGGTAAATTCCTACACAGAGGACCACCTCCATCGATTTTTTAGAAATTTATTGTCGAACCGCACCTTAGCAAAGGATCAAACTGTGTTCTCTTGTAAGGTGTCTCACCGCCGTTGCCGCTGCATTGTGCCCTTGGGGCAAAAAAAAAACTTATTATGATATGAAGTGTCATCGTTTGATTATTATAGTATATACATGGTGGCTCACTTAGCTTTTTAGTAGTCTTATAAATACGAACTCTAACAACCTATAAAAAAGAATCTTTTATGTAGTCCCCTCTGTAAAGAACTAAGGCTCTTTCTTTACACTGAGCCACTTTGCCTTAATCCAATGTCTACCTCGCTATTCCTCTTCAGTTTAGTGTTTTTCCTCTTTGGTCAAGCCGTTCCACATTGACTCAGTACTTCTTCTTCTCACTGAGTTTTTCTTTTTCAACTTAGCACTCCTCGCCTAGCTGTTCCTCTTTAACTCGATGTTTCTCCTCTCTAGCCAATTCATTCCACATTGGCTCAGCGCTTCTTCTCCTCGTCGAGCTGTTCCTCTTTAGCTCGACATTTCTTTTAGTCGAGCCACTCCACATCGGCTCGATAATTCTTTTTGCCAATGAACTGTTTCCATTAGCTCAGCATCTTCTCTTTATAGTCGAGCCATTTTGCATCGACTCAATGATTTCCTTCTTATCGAGTTGTTCTCAATCAGCTCGGCATACTTTCCTTTGAACCAAATTGATCCATATTAGCTCGACAATTACTTTTTTCGCCAAACTATTTTCAACCAACTCAATATTTTTCTTCTTAAGTTAAACTATTCCACAGGCCAGCAATTCTATTCAGTAATTTATTCCTTCCGACTTAACATTTTTTATTATACAACAACAATACGACGGTATCATTTTTTTTTTTCAAATTTATAAAAGTTTTTTTTCCAGCTCTAAAATATTTTTAAATATTAATTAATTTTACCCGCCATTTCCTCACTCCTCCATATTTTTTTTTTTAACGTCGCCATCGGTTCACGTCCTCACCGATCGATCAATTAAATGTCAGCGACGACGACTCCTCGCCTTCCTCTTTTATCAC
Source organism: Alpinia galanga (assembly GCA_037177395.1). NCBI lineage: Eukaryota > Viridiplantae > Streptophyta > Magnoliopsida > Zingiberales > Zingiberaceae > Alpinia > Alpinia galanga. The sequence goes on from JBAMHZ010000091.1 coordinate 3,000,358, forward strand.
CACTCGATCTCCGCCCCACTCGATCCACTTTCTCTGTCTCTTTTTTCCCCGATCCAAATCCACAGCCGAACAGCGATGGAAGGCCTCGTCAAAGGCTTGCTGAACGTGGCCCTGGACGCCATCGCCGGCGACGATAGCGAAGACTCGCGGCGGCAGGGCGAGGAGCGCTCCAGGTCCACTTGGGCCCAGGTCTTCCCGATCCGCGCTCCCGATCTTGCCTTATGCGTCCTGGTTATTGAGATTAATGTGGGCTCTTGGTCAGGTGGTCTCTTCCGGGGATGCGGAGGGAACCGAGTCGGAGGGCGTGGGCGACTCTGACCGCCGCCGAAACCAGTCCGGCTCGAGAAAGGTGAGGGGTTTCTTACTTTGTTTCGTTGATTGTCTTTTTAGTGGATAAAGTTTGGGCTTTGATGAGTGATTTTGTTGGATGCGGATTAACGAAGGCGATTATGTTATTGTGGATAGGAGAGCGGCGGAGGAAATGATGGAGACTGGGAGACCGTAGGCGGTAGGAGGAAGCATCCGCAGGAGGATTCGCAGAAGAGACCTCAAAAGGTATCCACCATTTTAAATTCAAGTGGTTGTTGGATCCAAGTTTTGTGCTTGCTTTTTTTTTTTCTCCTTATTTTTTCTAGCTCATTAGGTGCTCTGGAATAAGAAGTATAGGGTTTGCAAAGATATTAGGAAAAAAATTGTTAAATACAAGGGAGATTTTGATAATAATACAACTTTGAAGAGGTATTTTGTTACTAATGAAACTTACAAAAGAGCTATAATTTGACAACAATGGAGCTCTAGGAATATTGCAAAAGGAGTTGAATTCTGCTAGGAAAAGTGAAATTCTCTCTCTGAGATACAGTGACGTATAAATAAACAAAAAATGTCAATTGTTTAGTGGATTAAGGCTTCTATATATGCTTTTGCATTCAAGTCGGATTGAGTTTGAACTGTGGATTGAAGATCCATCACTTATATCTTTCAAAAAAACAAGCACAAATAGAATAATTACTATACAAAGGTTGATTATTTCAGAGAATCAGATTCACAAGCTGCTTTGGTATCATGTTGATCTTTTAATTGTTTCACATTATCTCTAGCTTTTACAAAATTTAATTAAATCTAAAAATTAAGAGGTAAAGTATTGACCATTGTGAGCCTTTAGCAATTGCACAAGAACCCTTAAAGATCCCTAGCCTTTGGAAATTTCTAGTCAGGAGTCCTCTTTTCTGAAACTCTTTATTAAGGTCCCTTGAAAAAGAAAATATTCTTCTTTCATCCCTAAAATTTTAACGATGTTTCTTACCAAACATAGTTTTGTAAGAGCTATGTTTTTGATGAGTTATAGGTCTGAGGGCAAAATAAAAAACGTTTTATGTTTGTAGGATCTTAAATGAGGTTTTATAAAATAGGGGCCTTGTTTTAACAAAAGAAATTATGAAACAGGTGGCCAAGAGCCCTGTTATGGCCTTTTAGGGCTTTGGCCCTTAGTAATATGCTAATCTGTAAGTTTTTTACCGGTCATAATATCCCTCTTCTAGTGGTACTTGACCTATTTTAAGATCGGTTTTGGTAGTTGACTGACCATCTCATACAGTAAGAATTATCTTCAAACATTTGTCTTTCAGTTTGCTATGTGCGACAATGAATATTCAAACAATCTGTCACCATTCCAATTCAGAGAAAACAATTATGCTTAATTTCTTATTTTTCTCTAAAAATTTGATTCAAGCTGTCAAGAAATTTCTAAATTTTGTCCTCTGACACAATTAGTTTCCTTTTTCATTCATCAGAGTTGGCAGGTACCAGCAGAAACCTGGAGTGCATACAAAAAGCATCCTGATGAGCAAGAGTATATGGATCATACCCAGCATGCTGCAAATGTAGAACCAACAAGAGAGGAGCTTCATGACCTCTCAAAAGCATGTAGTAGATTGTGGGAACTTGATGTAAATCGACTGGTTTCTGGCAAAGACTATGAGATCGAGTGTGGCAGAGGAAAAAAAGTCTATCAAGAGGAAGACATGGCAAAAGGCAGCCTCTTCACTTGGTTGAGTGATTCCGTCCTAAGACAACCCACTTATTCTAGGTTTTGTTCTCTTCTTGATAACTACAATCCAGATGAAGGGTGCAGAGAAGTGGTCACCTCAGAAGAGAAGCATGAGCAAGTTGCATTTATTGAGGAAATTAGCAGGACTGCACCAATCAAGTATCTTTATCACTATCTAGTTTCCAAGGAATTTATATCTGAAAATTATGAGCAGTTCAAGAGAATGATGACCAGCTTATGGTTTGATTTGTATGGTCGAGGTGGAGTTTCTGGTTCTTCATCAGCCTTTGAACATGTATTTGTAGGAGAGATCAAAAGGAAGGAAGAGAAAGAGGTCTCTGGGTTTCACAATTGGATTCAGGCAAGTTTTTTTTTTTCTCTTAACTTTAGCAAATGTCCTCCTGTTTAATAACTTGATTTAGTGAGTTTAATCTCTCTTTCAACTAACAAATATTCTCCACCTTTTGTTGTTTTTGTTGAAGTTGGGATGCTCCATTTCCATGAGTCCTATATATAAACATAAAATTAATATATTTTCTAACAACTTGAGCTTGTAGGATAAGTAAACCAGTCCATCAATTTTATACGATACAAAGAAATCCTATCTCAAAAAAAGACACACCCTTGGATCATGATAGGCAAGAGGAGACATGTTGAAGTTGGGATGCTCTGCGTCCATTAGTCTTGTATGGACAAGCGTAATGGTCCTATATATAAATATAAAATTGTTTTTTTCTAATACTATGTTTTTGAGATAAGTGATTAGCCAATCAATTTTAGTTTTGTATTTCTTGGTGTAATTATTAGGTTGTTTTTTCTTCTCAAATTCCTCCTCTGATATTTTCTAAATATTTAGATGGTATCATAATTCATAAGCGTCGACAAAGAAGGTATGAGAGATAGGATATTTAAGTTTCTTTTGTTCTGATATCTAATAGATCTCAACATATTTATTCTGAAAAGTTCATTGAATAACAATGATAATACACCAACATAAACTCATAAAACCAAAAATTATACATACAATTCAAACCCAACATTCAAGAAGGATATACGCATCTTTTCCAGTCTACATATTTTTTGTGCATTTAGGTGGAACACATTTACCTAAAGTTATGACTTTTCTTGCGACTTGTTCTTCAGAAACCATCTTCTTGTGCAGTTTTATTTGGAAGAGGCTAAAGGAAGAGTCAATTACCATGGCTATATTCTTCCGAGAAGGCGCGGGGAATGTGTGAGTGCACTAGCAACTGTTCTTTTGTAAATTCTTCGATGCATTTATTGCAAAGTAAAGAACTGATTTCTGAGAATTAATTCAAATTTATTCCTGGAGACCATCATTTATTTAATCATATGACCTGCAGCCAGATTCGGAGACCCAAGTGCTATCAATTCAGTTTGAGTGGAACGACATTCTGAAATCTGTCTCGACTGTTCTTGTTGGAGTGAGCCCAGAATTTGAGATTGCTCTTTATACTCTCTGCTTCTTTGCTGGTGAAGAAGACAACCATGTTCAGCTAGGTCCTTATTTTGTCAATATAAAGTGCTACCGACTGGGAAGGGACAAGATTGGATCTGCATTTCCCATTGCTGAAAATTAATTATGGGATTTTTGAGGAATTGCAATATATATGTATCAGTACATTAGACTTTATTTATTGAGCTTTAATATTCTAATTATGCGATCTGGATTCCTATGAAATTAATACTCGTTTGCGTTTGTCTTAATTATTTAAGTCTTTTTTTTAAACTTCCTCTACTTTATATTTTCCATTTATTTTTTTTTAAAGAAAAATAAAATTTATTACTTGTACATGATCACGTTATTATCTTTTTAGAACAATTAATTCAATACCACTATTTTTTTTATATCATCTTTTCCATACCTATTTATTTTTTATAATTTGATATTTAGATCCATAAAGTATAATAAATTATATTATAATTTTGTAAAATTTTCCTTTTATGCCAAGAGGAATATATTCTTTTCCAGTGAGATAATAATTAACCGATAATAAAAAAAATATCGGGAAATTTCCTACCCGTCACGTGCTTTACAGCACGCCAGGGGCTCGGCGTTGAATTGGCTCTGCGGCTCCGAATGCGAAAAGTAAACAAAATATTCAAGAAACGACCAAAGCCTCCTCTGCTCCAGTTCCACGGCCCGATTTCCCCTCCTCTTCCATTCTCGATTCGCTGTTATTTCTCAGATCTGAGACTTCTCTTCACCGCGATCAGGGGCGATACCTAAATCTTTGTGGGAAGGAGCTCTTCCCACCTCCTCCTTCCTTGGTTCGCCGGCGGGCTACTCTAGAGGACCTAGGAAGGCTCCGGTCCTTTTGGGCCTGGAATCTCTGCCGCCGACGAGATGCCTGTCGCGGCATCTGCTATTTACTTTTTGAATCTGCGCGGAGATGTCCTCATTAATCGTCTCTACCGCGATGATGTTGGGTAAGTAAGCGTCTTTCGCCGTTTGGTGTCGATCTCGAGTTGTTTGCTTTATTTTTTAGCTCTCTGTGGCAGTATTAATTTGTGGGATACAATCTGGATATGTCTTCTTGATCATCTCATATAAAAAAATTATAAATTTAGGATTTTGACTTTACGAATCATACCCTTTTCAGTAATATGCTTCTTGAAGCACAGATTCTCCTCTTTAAGTCCTGATAGCTTATATAATTATCAAAATTTGTGCTTAGATCATCCTTTTGTTTGTTGATTTTCCATTTCTGGTTATCTGCTCTGTGCTTTCTTGCTTATTTTACTTTAAAATGTGACCTTTTCATGTCTGGAACTCTTCTCAGTGGAAATATGGTGGATGCTTTTCGGATGCATATCATGCAAACAAAAGAACTTGGTACATGTCCTGTTCGGCAAATTGGAGGCTGTTCCTTTCTCTACATGAGAATTAGCAATGTGTACATCGTGATTGTCGTTAGCAGCAATGCCAATGTTGCGTGTGCTTTCAAATTCGTCGTTGAGGTATTTTCCTTAGTATAGCTATTCTTCTACTACTAGTCCTGTCAACATCTTTATGCCTTTACTCATATTAGTCCTGTCAATATCTTTGTGCCTTGACTCATTGGCTAATTAATAAGTTGGAATTTATCTTGAAGAGTGACGATAACATGAAAAGAGACAGCTATTAACAGTTTAACACACTTCTGAGAACTTTTATTAACTTTGTCATTCATACTGTGTATATTTGAGAGATCTATACATTATGTATGTCCACAAGTTGAAAATTATAACTCACTGTAACAATAGATTTAATATATGCAATTTACTGTTATTTGACTCTAAGGTTGGATGATTATCATTTTTAGGAATTATTGAAATTTTGTACATCATTATTTGTCAAATTCTTCGCCGGAATCCTGCATTGGTGGGAGCTTCGTGCACCAAGCTGTCCTTTTTATTATTTGTCAAATCCAATCTAATAATACCAAAAGCTACTTCTGAACCTATTTTAATCATTAACTCTCATTCCTTAAATAAGTAAACATAACCTAGAAGGGGAACTTTAGCCTGTGACCTCAAGTAATTATTCTGGCAGTCCTATGTAAGTATGCTTGTAAAACTATTGCAACTTAATGAAATTCTAAGTCATGCATCTCACAGCATTGGAATGTTATCCCTTCATCACTGCATAGGTTTCAATGGTTATTATTTGAATCAACGTGTCTCGAGTGGAAACATCATTTTAGCCATGGACTGATGTCCAACATGGAATAATGTTCTAAACCTTGGAATCTATAAATGATAAGCATAATAACTATAACAATTACTGATAACAAATACATTGGCAAGGATGACATGATTTTGCCTTTCTTATTCTAACATGGAATCTTAACCCCTAAGGCAATTATTCAAATTTTGCTAACGCAAAATTAGATAAGTTGCTCCGATAACAAACTACAATGTTACAAGCTAATTTTGCTAATACCTATTTAAGATCAATAAAAATAGTATGAAACATAATAATTGAGACAATTTAACAAAGATCTATTTGTGATGATAAAGGAAAACTCAGTGCATGAAGCTCCCATCAATGCGGGGTTCTAGGGAAAGATCGGACCACATTGGATCTTTTGTATGTAGCCCCACTTTACATTGCAAGAGGTTGTGTCCGTAACTCAAACCCGTGACCACCAAGTCACATGGCAACAACTTTACCTTTGCACTAAGGCACCCCTTATCTATTTGTTATGATAAATACTTCATAGATCTCGAGACGCCACAAAGAAGGAACTAGCATATTGTAGAGTAGCATAGTATGAGTTTGAGATATCTAGGAGAATGCGGAGTCTGTAAAGGCATCAGATGCAACTAGATTTTAAGTGGTTGTTCGACCAAGGTATAACTATAGGTGTCATTGCCTAGGTTCATGCTTAAACTTGACTTGGCTTGGATCTAGTCGGGCCATGTACATCTGACATAGAGACTGTCTGGGATGGCTCCACACCAAGCTTTCCATGAACCTAGGCCTGATTTGTCCTAATTTAGTCAAGTCATGTTGGCTCAACGTGAGCACTGCCTAGGATGGTTTTGCACCAACCGCAACTAGGCTCAAGCCAACTCGATGGGCTAAGAATTTAAGAAAAGCAGACTGTAAAAAATTATGCTTTTTTAAAAAAAGATAATCTAAAATGTTAGAATAAGATATCTTCAATTATTTTTTTATAATTTAGGGGTAATTATAAAATTTTGTATGGGGAATAATAAAAAGAGTATATAGGTTGTGATTTGCCTAACAAATGGACCAGGTAAGCCTGATAAGGCTCAACTTTATGTTAGGCCAAATACATGTCAAGTATTGCCATTGTACAATAGACTATCTTCTACTGATAGCTGGTGATTAGGTCTGTTAGGAAAAAAAAATAATCTGTGCAATAAAGTGTTAAATCTTTTCTTGGCATGTTTCCTAACATTTGGGTTTCTTTGCCAATAAGCAGGCTGTTGCGCTATTTAAATCATATTTTGGGGGTGCATTTGATGAAGATGCCATCCGGAATAACTTTGTTCTGATTTATGAGCTTCTTGATGGTATGCACTGCTCATCCACTGTCGCATAAATCTTGCGTAGACAGATAGCTTTACTTTCTATGAATTATTTTATTGTTACTTAATTCTTTTTTTAGTTTTTTAAGCATTACTTATTTTGGAAAAAAATTTATTTTTCATCTTCTTTACTAATACTATCATCACCATGTTTTATGAGATGATATTTACTTTTCCTATGGCACCAACATGGCTTATTTGGTGTGCAAAAGGAATCCATGTGCAGATTCATTAAATTTGAATGTGATACTAGTTAATTTCTTGAGCTTAAATTTTTGTTGTCTGTTGGATAAGTTTGTTCCCTAATAAATTTGGAAAAGAAAATTAATTTTTCATCTGTATTGCCACTAGGATTTCAGTAAGAAAGATAGCCTCTTTGGTTAAGGCTGTTATGACTGTATAGTGGTATGCATTTCTGTATACTTTCTGGACTGAGTTAAGCCTATTGATAATGGTTACTAACAAGTTGGCATGTGAATGTTTTTCACCTTTGCTTAAAATGTTGATTATTGTCTCTACAACTTCTGTGGATACTGTGATCTTTGTTTATCCTAAAATGGTTGGTTGAATTGTACTGCTATTATATTTTATCATTAGTCACAACCTCATATATCTTCTGGTTAACTACTACATCATAAGATTCCTTTTCATATGCTGATGGTAAATAAAATGCATTTTATTATAGCCACAAAATATTCAAGTGTATTGGAGCTTGGGAATTTGCAGGAAAGATTACAAACATGTTAGGGACATGCTACCATGCCCAACTCATAATAATCGTTGGCTTCGTCTTGTTACTTTTCTCTGAATTGATGTCTGATAGGAGTTAATGATTTGCTTATTGGAAAAAGACAGGAAAAGAAATTTGCAAACAGGTTTCCTATCCACTCAAACCGACAGCATATACAAATTTTTAATGAATTATGACATATCATATAAGCTGTGTGGGATAAAATTAAAAAATTCACTGCTCCTAATCCAGATTAGATTGAGTTGGATCGAGATTGACAAAGACTGACCTGACTTTATTTGAAAAGTCAGACTGCCCTACATTGATTGTCAGTAAATTCATCGAGGGCCAAAAACATTTTAAATTGGAAGGTGGTGAAAATCAGATGGCAATCATGATTCAAGGAGAATGCATCGTACCTCTGTTAGGCATGAGAGCAACAGCGATATAAGGTGTGTTAAGTGGAGGTGGATTCATGCAGTAGATTTGCGCATCGATCAAGTACTAAGACAACTAGAGCAAATGTTGGATGTGGAAGTTAGATGGATATGGGCAGTGGCAGCAGGTATCCCATGATCGAGAGGCAAAGGAAAATTTAACAACTTAATATTAATAATTTAATAGTATTAATGTTCACCCAATGCTATAGGAATATTTATTAAATATTGTGATATATAAACCATCGATTCTTATTTACTAATACTTGTAGATTGATAACTACTATTACTTATCCAATATATCTGTTGATAATTATATTTTAATAATATGACTATTGATTGTTTAAATTATCATCATCAAGCAGCCCAGCCAATGCTTTGCTGGTTTCAATTCCGTTAACTATTGTTTGTGCCTCAATCATATCAACTCTACTACTCTGTAGTTCCCTCGTAACTTCATATGTCGAAGCATAATTACATATGCATGATGGATGATATTTTTGCAACTAGGATATCTAAGCAAATCTGGACCTTTATCTTTTCTTGTTTGATTCTCAGAGATTATGGATTTTGGTTACCCCCAAAACCTTTCACCTGAAATTTTGAAGCTTTACATCACTCAGGAAGGAGTTCGCTCACCATTTTCCTCCAAGGTAAGATATTAAAGGCTTTATTTTTCTTCTAAGGTCATCAACTTTTACGTGTATACTCATTAGCATTTTGATTATCATATTTGGGATATACATCTTGGCCAAGGTTTAAAATCTTAAGTCATGCCGGAGTTTCACTCTTTAACTAAAATGAGATTGTATCATGCAATGTTGATACAATCTTTCGTACTTAGTGCTTTTAAATATAAGAGTATGCTAATTAAAAAATGGAATTTCTATTGATATTTGAGACTAATAGGGTATAAATTTTTGCAAGAGTATTGACCATCTTTATAGTACTAAAAAGAGTTTTGTGCGTCTTATGAGGGTATTAGATAATGCAACATCCTTGTAATATTAACCTCACATTTTTTGAGACCTAAATCATATAATCCATAGTTGAATTTTCCACAAAAATATCAAGGGTTAAAATGAAATTTTGATAGAATCAAGGGTTAAAATGGAATATTTCAAAAAATCATTGATTAAATAGAAGTTCCTCTAAAATTAATGGTTAAATGAAATTTACCTTAAAATTGACAGGTAATTTACCTAAAAATAAGTGTTCAAACGAAATTTATCCTAAAACTGGGGTTAAATGACATTGATTTAAAATTCAAGGGTTAAATTGAAATATGCATTAATGTTAATTAAAATTAGTGGAGCACAAGGGAAAAAAGCATGAACTCAACTTCTCCGTGGCATCAATTGCGACTCCAACTAATTTTGGCTCGTGATCAATAAATTGTGTCACTAGAGAGGTCATTATGAGGCAAAACCCCTTTCGACAACCTTGCCTGTCTCTTTTGTCCTTTGGAATTTCACTGGTACTTCCCATGATATCTGTTTCCTCAATTCTTCACTGTTGCTAGTATGCATTTCATTTGCGATTTCATCCCAATTTATAGCCATTCTTTCTCTCCTCTTTTTCACCCCATGACCAACAAAATTATTCTGAGCATCATGCGAGTGATTTCGAGCTGATTCTCTTTCTCCTTCCATGCCGACTGGAACTGTGATTAGTATCGTCATGCCCTACATGGCAAAGGCACACTGGTCTCACATGGGCTACACAGGAAATTTTGTTTATCCTGTCTTGTTCTATGTTTCTGTTGGGGAACAAAAAGAGACATTTTGGTTGTAGCGCCCAGCTCAGAATTTTATACCATCCATCTTATTTCACATTTGTTCCACTTTTCTTAAATTACCAAAATCATTTTATTTCTTGACCATCTTTTTATTTATTTATGTAAAATCAGCACTCAGATAAGCCTGTCCCCAATGCAACTCTACAAGTTACAGGCGCTGTTGGTTGGAGACGTGAGGGTCTTGTATACAAGAAAAATGAGGTACGTAACCAGATCTTTTAACAATCACGTCTTTTAGCATTAGAAATTCTTGTATTAACACTAATATGCATCAGGTCTTCCTGGATATCGTCGAAAGTGTTAATCTTCTTATGTCCTCCAAAGGTGTGTATTTATATATTAGTCTAAAGAAGTAATTCTCTTGATAATCTCTTGGTATACTTTACAGGCAGCGTTCTACGTTGTGATGTGACTGGAAAAATTCTGATGAAGTGCTTCCTTTCTGGGATGCCTGACCTAAAATTAGGATTGAATGATAAGATTGGTCTTGAAAAGGAATCGCAGATCAAATCCAGGCCTATTAAAAGGTGAATCTTTCAGAATAATGAATTCCTTGCGAACCTTTTAAATTTTTTTTTTAAATTGCTTTCCAAATCAATACTGTGCAACTTCTCTTATGGTGTTAAATAGTGTAAAAAAAGGTATTTACATCTTAACATATTTTACCATTAAGGTATTATTGAATTGTTAATATCTTGTTTTAATAATGTATTAATTACATAGAAGTAATATTACTTTTTTCGTATTGAAAATGTAGTTTAATTTCATTGTAAAATTACAAAATACTAAACATCATAAAATAATAAATTAATACTGTACTATGATAATAAAAATATAAAAAGGGCAATTTAATGCACTAAACTCCCATCAATACGGGGTTGCATAAAGGGTCGGACCATATTGCATTTATTGTACGCAATTTTATCATATCTTGTGAGATGTTATTTTCATGATTTGAACCCGTGATCACAAGATCACATGATAACAATTTTACCGTTGCACAAAGACTCTCTTCTAATAAAAATATAAAAGTTTAAGTTATTTTAAAAATACAAATTGGAAGATATTATGAATATAATAAAAATTATAAAATGAAAATAGTTTATCTAACTAATAAAATAAATTTAATTTAATATTAGTACCTATAGAAATAAAATTTTCTTTTAGATTTATTCCTTAAATCTGTTTGCATTTCCCAAATTAGGGTGTAGTTTTTATATCTTTTTTGAATTATGCAAGATCGCTGCCATTTTAAATACTAGTATTTAATTATGTATTTACATATTTGTATATTTTACATTAATTTCATAGTAATTTGAATACACCTCATCAAAGTAGATTTTGGAATCCAACTCCCCACCTGCATCGAAAAAATACCTAGCAAAAGTATTGTATTGAGTAAATATAAGTTTGCATAACATCTCATTTTCATTCCATAGGTCACAAACTTCTCTGAGATCTGAAAACATTTTTGGATTACACTCCTAAATCCCCACCCACATTGACCCCAGGAACAACTTTGGTAAACAGGAAAGGGGATAGGAAATAATACACAAGGCAGCCCCTATATTTTCTGTTTGTCAAGGAGCTTCCAGTTGAGTTTTTGGCCCATATGCCTAATTAAATTGTAGCTCTGTGAAATGAAAGGCAGCCTTGTCCATTCGCTATCTGTTCTGATTCTGCTTGTGTTCAAGACACTTTATAAGCATAAAGGAACAGTTTGAAAGGAGGGATGAATTAAGGAAACAACTGTCCTTGTGTTTGTGTTTGGCCAAAAACATTTTCAACAGTCTCTTTTACATCAAATGGTAGCAATGAAAAAAATAAATAAAGGGGCCCTGCACACTGGGCTGTCTTTTTGCCCTATAGCTTCTGTTCAAGATACTTTTAGGTTTATATGAGAAAAGTAGGAAAAGAAGGTAAAATCAAAATTTGGAAAATAACTGTCCTTCCATTTTGTCATAAACTCTTTGATCAGTGTCCTGAAACTCATTAATGGTGTACTCCACCAAGGCAGCTTAGTGTCCTGAGTTTCTAGTGCCTTCAGCATGATGGTCCATTGAATTTCCAGAAACATAATTTTTTTTTTCAATTTTTTTTTTGTCAGGACTGAAAAACACAAGTGGTACTCTTTTATGTCTCTTTATTTACTGATTTTCAATGTAAAAAACCTTTCTCGCCACCATTTTCTATTCTTACATATAGAACTTTCTTTCTATTTTTTATGTTGATGCAAAGTAATGTTCATATCCTTTATATGTTGTTATGTTAGTTTCTTTGCAAGATTATTCATTTTCCTAAGAAGTTAACTGGAAATATTAGACTATTAGTGTGGCTTGTTAGCAGTTGCAGATTTTCTTTTGAATTTCTTGTGTAGTTTCTTTGTTTAAAGCAGATGTCAATTTTGATGGATGCTTAGGTGTGCAAACAAGTTGATTTAGAGCTTTTATGCATTACTAAATTTCCAACAATTATATTTATATGTGATGTAGAATGATTTAATGTTAATGCCTATAAGATTCATATATCTCCATAATGGTATGATATTGTCCATTTTGAGTCTAAGCTCTCATGGTTTTATTTTTTGGCTTTACTCAAATGTCTCATGCCAATGGAGATATGTTTTCATCTTATAAGTTAATCATCTTTTCTATGTCTTACTAATATGAGACTTTGATTGTACTCCTAATAATTTTCCCCTCAAACGAAGGACCATATTGGGCTCCCCCTCAAGTCTATTCGTCCTCGAAGGGCTTCCTCTGCTTGATGTCCGATCCTTAGCCCACTAGGTCTTTCTGCCAACTGTCTGGTCCTCCTGACCCACTTCATGCCAGTTGTCAATCCTCCTGACCAATTGGACTTCCTGCCTAGTATCCAGTTCTTTTGATCCAAATATGGGAGTCTCTACTTCCTTCGTTCGAGGCTTATAGTTTGATATGGACCATTGGCTCTGATACTAATTGTTAGTGCCTATAAGATTTACATATCTTTACAATGGTATGATATTGTCCACTTTAAACTTAAGCCTTGATGGTTTTATTTTTGAGCTTTACCCAAAATGTCTTATACTAATGGAGATATTTTTTCATCTGATAAACCTATGATCTTTTTCATATCTTACCAATGTAGGACTTTGATTGTACTCTCAATACTTTCAACATTTAAGAGTAGTAACGATGTACGAGTTCCGTTCTTATTATTCATGATGATGCAATCATCTTATTGAGTAATATTAATGTGCCTTGGAATACATATTTATTGAAAGCTTAGAGTAGTGTTTGCCTATGACATGTAGCCTTTTTTGCATCAAATCACCTTTACATGTTTTCTGCATTAGTGTACTATCCTAATTTAATGCTACTTAGATTGCGTTATTTGTGAAATTTGACAAGATTTCATTTCTTTTTTTTCAGTGGAAAGACCATTGAGCTAGATGATGTCACTTTTCATCAATGTGTAAATTTGACGAGGTTCAACTCAGAAAAGACTGTCAGTTTTGTACCTCCTGATGGTGAATTTGAATTGATGAAGTAATCTTTCTGCTTTACTTTTTTCTATTAAGATATGTTTGCCTTTTATGTTTCCTGGATGATAATGTGGTCTTGTAGATTTGAGGGTTTAATATTCACTCATCTGCAAATACTCCCAATGAGCTGCTGTGCTTATTATAAAAAATGGATAGAGCTAATAAAAAAGGAACGAAATGGAGACCCACAATATCTTGCATTTGCAGCTTGTATCATACACATGAAGGGTGACAAATGTGTTTGCAATTTTCTATTCATTTATTCTTTCAATTTTATTGTGATTGCTGTGTAAAGTTTGGAGCCGTCTCTAAGACACCCATGATACAAATGATAGTAATCAGTTCATGTTACATTTTTTATATTAATTTTTTCAGGTAGATATCGGTTTAATTTTGAGAATCTCATCCAAAAAAAAAATTAAAGGAGAATTAAAATGTTCTCTGTTTGGATGACATTGTTGCATGGTATATTTGCTAGTAAATTTTGGTAATGTAGCATGGAATTGTAGAGGTCAACTGATAAAGGATGTTCTCAATAACCTTTAGGTATCGTATAACCGAGGGTGTAAATCTTCCATTTCGGGTACTACCAACAATCAAGGAATTGGGTAGAACAAGAATGGAAGTAAATGTCAAGGTTAGTTTACATTTAAGGTTTACACATATGAACTTACAATTTTTAATATCTTCTTTACCAAAATCCAGGTTAAAAGTGTATTTGGTGCCAAAATGTTTGCTCTTGGCGTTGTGGTGAAAGTTCCTGTTCCTAAGCAAACTGCAAAAACAAGTTTCCAAGTGACATCTGGTCGAGCCAAGTACAACGCTTCTATAGATTGTTTAGTGTGGAAGTAAGTTTTCATATACTCAAATTTAGTTTTATCGTGATCACTTTGTTTTCAAGATATTTTGTATTTTGCTACAAGCGGGATGTACCATATGCAAATGGCATCTTATAAAAACTAAACATTCAATGAGACTAATTTTCTCTCTAAGACAACAACAACAATCTTTTATTTTATTGATGTTAACCAACTATATTAGACAGACAACTAAGAATTCAGATATTACGTCAGTTATTTTATCTGTGCAGAAAAAAGAATGGGGATTTATTCACTCCCAATATTAATACAAAAATGATTGCCTGCAATCCACTAAAGACCAAATGACCAATACCTGACCATTACTCTTTTGTTTGAAGGCAGATTCAAAATTTTTGACTTGTACCATTCTCTAAACTGCGATCATTTAGGTCTTTCAGCTATGGAAACCATTTAAACTGCTATTGCTCTGTATTTAAAACATGCAATTATTTAGTCATATTGTATAGTTGAATGTTCAAATGGTCAAATTCTACTCCCAGAAATACAATCAATAAACATTTCCAACGGCAGTTAATTTCCAACCTTATGCTAAACAACACTGGGATTGCATCAATCGCCAAACAAATCCACAAATAGGATAACATCAATCCAACGACAAATCTTAAATGAACCAGATTGAATAACCATGCACCAACAATCCAGAAAGAAAATCTACCCACAAATTTGATCCATAGACAAACATATAATGATTAATTCTCCATCACAGGAAACACAATCCATGAGTTAAACAAGATAACAAACAACAACGAAACTCAAACAGGACCAAAATTCTCAAGAATTTAAATTGCGCAAAAGGGAGTGGACAGAATTGCAACACATAAATAATAGATCTTAAACAGCAAATCTGATCAAAGCCTGAACACAATGCACACTAATCATAGCTTGACCTCACAGATTGGAAAATTTTCTTAACACATGATTGCTCACCAATTCAATGACCTTTAGATGAAGAAAGATATGGATCTGGCCTTAATTGAAATATTCCAATCTTGAATTTAATCCAGTGAAATTCATTGTCAGTTACTTCTGCTAACCGCCATTGGTCACAAATCACAACACAATCCGAATCAGCAACAGACTAAGCAACAAAAAAAATCTAATCACATGGAAGGTGAACGATCTAACCTTAGATATATTTGATCCTACATTAACTTTGGACCATCTGAGCTCAATGGCTTTGCTTCGTCCACTAACAGTATTTTGATCCAAGCCTAAACAAATTTAATCAAAGCTCAAAATTTAGGTTTTGTTTAAACTTCAACTGGAGAATCATTAAGACCTTAGTTATATATGGCATGATAGTGTGTTGAAATCTAATTATCACTTATAACTGTAGTCTTTCTAACAAAATTAGCTGCTCCTAACTCCCAAGTAGCTGGAGGTTGTGAGGTAATAAACAATTACTTTGGTTAGGACCTGACCATGTTATTCAACCAATTCCATCAGCCTGTGTGCTTAATTATGCATCTCCTTATCATTGCTTAAGTATAATCAGTTGAGATTCTGCATTGTTAACCATTCAGTATAATGTTGAACTTGCAGGATCAGGAAATTTCCTGGACAAACTGAGTCAACCATGAGTGCGGAGGTTGAGTTAATTTCAACAATGGCTGAAAAGAAATCATGGACACGACCACCTATTCAAATGGAATTCCAGGTTCTTCTACCTCATTTTTTTTATCATTCCTGATTCTTCTTTTTTTTTTTTTCTCCCAGCTTTAGTTTCTGCCATCTTTGTTCATTCCATAGCTAAAACCAGGAATAGAGGCATTATACATATAAATTTGCAACTTCTCTAAATATTTGTAAATATAACCTTATTAGTTTGATTTTGTTGGTTTATCGGTGTCTCACCAAAAAAAAAACGCATTTAACTGATAAGCTATTCTTTTCACTTTGCATTTGTGGTTTGGTCCAGTGTAATTTGTCTGTTTTTGGTTCTAGACACTCACTGCTACAAATGTATAACCAGATGAGCATTAAAGTATGCCTTTATTTGACCCCTCTAGAGAACTTTCATCAATAACAATTCATGCTTCAATGTTGTACTACTCTCAGCCCCCTCCTTATATGATTACCTTTCATGATGTGGATTGCATCAAATTAAGTATATATGGAAGGTATTATAGATGAAGTCCCCAACATTTATTTTGTCCAGCTTCTCACACTATCATTTGTCTTTTGTTTCATATAAATGGGTATCGTGTATTCATGTGCCTTTATCCTTTATTCTTAGGTACCAATGTTCACTGCATCAGGTCTGCGGGTCCGCTTTCTGAAGGTACATCTTTGTAATATTTCACTCCCATAATTTTTACACCTCTAATTATTTCTTTTTCTAATCATTAGCATTTCTGTTTTTGCAGGTATGGGAGAAAAGTGGTTATAACACAGTTGAATGGGTTCGTTACATCACCAAAGCTGGATCATATGAAATCAGATGTTAGTTTATGAACTGCTTAGAAACAGCTAAAACATGATTTGGAGGGTGCCAAGTGATTTGGAGCTCGATAGTTCACGAGCAACAATTCACATGAGATAATGGATCCATCTTCAAGCATGAGCACCTAGATATGTGAAAATTTGTGAAATCCTTTGGATGGCCACTGTATTTCCATACAAAAAGATTTTTTAAAAAAACACTTATTTTTTGTATGATTTTAGCCTCGCTTTTTTTTTTTGTTTGTTTGAATTGATTGTCAGATGTTACAGTTGGATAATAGTGTTGATTTGTGTTTCTAATATTGTTCAACTGAGGTAAGTGAATTATCAAGGCATTGTTGCCTAATGGATACGAAGTTACACTGAAAATTCAATGATTTTATTTTTCTTGTTGAAATAAATAAGTGAGCAAGTTGGATCTTTTTGTTTCTGGTTGGAAATGTGAGAATTACCTTTGGGATCATCTATCTATGGTGGACTCCATATTATTGTTAAATATAATTTTGAATTATAGAGATGTTCATTGGCATCGATTAACTCAATACGTTTCTATGGTACAATGACAGAGACACTTCGACTTCAATTGGGAGGGTGATTCGGCACTAAAAGTTTAGGCCAACAAAGGACGATTTAGCTTGAATTGGGTCAGAACGTCAGTTGAATGGAGGATACTCTGGGAAGCAAATAGATATCAATCCAGAAATTACTTGGCATAAAATGCAACTTCGATTATTTAGGTATATATAATTGATTAATTACTAGGCGAGGGTAGATGTGTACTCTGTTCTAGGTACGCCAACATTGAGTCTTAATTTTAGGAAAACTAGCCCTATCACATGGTGCACTCATGACCGCATTGCAACATAAAGAGAATTCTACCACTGTGGTGAAAGGCCATTACGCTCGCTTCTAGCATTTTTCACTGCCAATCCCATGATGATAATAAAGAGAGATAAATTTACGGGAAAGCTATGTCTTTTAAACGATTAATCAGTGCACCAGTGGATCATCTAAGCCAGAGCAGAGAATTTAGACCCACTCTAAAATCGACTCTTGTTCTCCTTGTAGCAATTCACATTGCGCTAGCCAATTGCCTGTCCCATGGACAAAGAGAATTCTACCTTGATTCATATCTTTTTTATATTAATAACCTAAAATTTATTGGAAAAGTATGCCATGTATTCCCGCTTTCTTTCGCTAGACAATCAACTCCACTTTTTTGTAACAGAAATGCATCTCATCCCTCGCTTTAGATTATGATAACTATCAATGACCCTTTGACTTACCTTTCAAGCGTATATGTAGATCCCCTTTGAACTGTGTTTCTATACCAAAGTGGAAGTGCTTTATATCCCAAGTGCTCAGGCGTTTTGGCATATGATGGATAACAAGCACAAACCTCACAATCTACAGCCAAAAAACTTCGACTAAACAATGTGAAGCTAACCCGAGCTTAGAGTTTTCTACTTAGAAAAAATTGAAGAGTTCATGTAATTGGTTGTCACATGGACAAATGTAAAGCCCAAGCTAGTAACACAATTTTGTAATATATTTTATATTCTTCCTTGGACAACCAACAACTAGTTGCATCCAAATCGAGCACGAACAAAATTTAAAATTTTGAATCCAAACTAAAACCCTAAACCAGAAATATCGTAATCTTATCAATTTTTCTTTCGTCTCCACATCACA
>JBAMHZ010000091.1:3019071-3036649 GCA_037177395.1 Alpinia galanga
TTATTATTAAAATTTATTTTATTTTTTTAATCCTATTTAAATTAATTTTACTATTATAATTAATTTTTTAATATTTTATCTTTCCATAATCATTTTATTTATTTTTAATATTTAAATTAAAATTTTCATTTTTAATTTATGTATTTTATATTTAAAAATTATCAAATTTATCAATGCGGTACGGTACGATATCGAAACTATATCATTCCGATCGTGGATCAAAACCTCGATACGGGTCAAAATTTTAAACCTTGATACAAATATTGGTTATATATTTCAAAATCAAAATATCTTTATCAGATTAGACATGAAAGTTGAGTCCTTGAGGGTCCAAAACCTAATCTTACTTAAAGGGCAGCCCGGTGCACGATGCTCCCGCCATACAATGTCCCGGATAAAGGTCTATGTACACAGCCTTTACTTTTCACAAGAGACCGTTTACAGGACTCGAACCCGTGGCCTCTTAGACTCCTATAATATTTCGTGAAGCAAGGATTAAACTTTAATGCTGTTCCAGTTGTATTTACTATAGTCTCAAGATTCATTCCTCACCACTTCCATCAAATTTGGGAGAAATAAGTAGGAATTCCGTTCCTCCTACTTCCAGCTAGAAAAGGGAACTCATATCCTTTTCTTTTTCTTTCTGTTTTCGTTATTACCAACCAAGTAAACACAACATAAATTTTCTGCATTATATTGGCTAGTGTCCAACTTCAATCTTGCTCCTTTCCATATTATAAAAAAATTTCACGTATAATCACAAGTAATTGAACATGCCAGGCATACAAATCCAAAAAGCGTTATGCAATTAGCTAAAAGAAAAGTATGGTACAAACTGATAGACTAATTTAGAAAGAAGATTCAGGATAAAAATCATTTATGCAAAGAAACTACATGAGACTTAACATTCAAATTTTACTTACAAGTAACTGATTAGGGTGGAACTTGATGCATGTCACAATACCCCGGTGACCTTTGAAGAAATGTGTGCAAAATCCACCGTCTACATCCCATACACAAACCATTCTGTCGGCTCCCCCCGTAGCTAGCAATCCACCAGAAGAATGGCATGTCATACTCTTTACTGGACCATCATGTCCCTACACAAAAATGTAGAAGGCACATAAAATTACAAAACTTTTTCCTTATGCATACCTCGTGACTATTTATAAAAGATCATTATTCCCCGCATCCAGTAACAAAGAAAAGCAATTTTTTTTATGGTATGAAATAATGCATTTTCCATAAAGCATTAATATTCCTCAAGTAAATGATTGAACGCGGTATGATGTTGTAACTAGAATGACCTACCGCAATACATATATAAGAAAAACATAAGTGGAGCAACATTTTCAACTAAGAAGACAAATATAAAAGTTAAATAAAAAAGCTAAAAACAAGTTTCTCAAACCAGGAATTTCCACAACACTGATGAAACAGATTCAAAGACCCCGATCGAAAAAAATCAGTGAACTAACTTAGACAAACATTATAATTGAAATTAACTTACGATTTTATAAAGGACAAGATAAATGCATGAATGTTTGATTTTGTATTAAGTTTTCTTCTCGAGAAAAATCATCAAAATGTTGAGACCATGTATTCAAAATAACAAGCATTTTAGATTGGCACTTCGAAAATCAGTTTTTAAAGGTAAATTACAAAGGAAAAAAAAAAGGTTAGACAGGTGCCTTTTAGCTTAAAGGTACCGTCTCTTAACCCTAAATACCTTCCACGAACGAATGCACTTGCGGGAGGAGAGCTCCCAAACTCGAATTTGACGACTGTCCGCAGCAGTGAAAAGGAACCTGTCATCGGGGCTCAAGGTGAAGGAAGTACTAGACTCCGAAAACCCACCAAGACTCCCTAGGACGGAGGCATTGGATGAGCTCACGAGTTTTATCTCGTCGCCGCAGGAGCAAACGAGGAAGGAGCCATCGAAGGACACAGCAAAAGATCCACCGTCGTAGAACTGTTGCAACGACGACACGCAGCGGTAGCTTCGCTTCAGAACCAGAGGAGGTAGCGCGTCCATCGCCAACGGCGGCGCGGAAGTATCGCGATGGCGGCTGCACGGCGAGGGGTTTTAGGTTTTATGCGAACTGCTAGATGCGAACCGTAAAGAAATTTAATCGGGAATATTAAAATATTTGATCTAATTTTAGTTTTTCAAATTTTAAATCTGATATATTAATTAATTAATTAGAGCTCTAAATTTTAGCTTGCAAATTTAAAAAAAAATAGTTTTTTTTTTCAGAACGTCAAAGCAATAATTATGGACATTCTAAAAGAAATAATTTTTTTAAATGACGCGTCTTTTGACCTTTTAAAAGAAAAGATTTTATTTTAAATTTTGCCCATAAAATTTTTTTATATTAAAATTTAATTTCGGATTTCTCATACTATTTTTTAAAAAGAAACGAAAATCTATAGAAATTATTTGCATCATGAATAATTGCATAAAAAAAATCATTTTGTATTATCGGATAACCTCAATTTATTTCCATCGTATGAAAATGTAAATGATATTAAAGTAAACAGAAATGTGTTCTCCTGTAAATATTGGATGAATAATAATACATTTAAAAATCATATTCTCCCAGAACTCACCATTCTTTCATATTTAATATTTTTTTATTTTTAAAATATCTTTTTTATTAAAAAATTAAAAAAAAATTCTCTCCAACATGAGCTTGCCTGAGCGATCTGGGCGCCGTGCGACGACGTTGGCTATGCAGCGACCTCGGCTTTACGACGGCGATATTTTTCGACATTGCATTCAATAGCTCTCGAGTCTTTGTCAAAGCTTAAAGATTAAGATCTTGCAGGAAATTCTCCATGCGATGTCGAGAGATTAACCAGGTCCAATACAAATAAAGCTGAGCATAATCTAGCTGAACTGCTGTTTATGTGTTTATATACCGATATGAAGAACTATAACAGAGGACACCCATCCACCTGCACTCCCTTGGCCGTCGGGCAGGAGGCGAGGGGGCAGTGCTCGCCTCCGGTGCCCCACCAGGTGATGCTCCTGTTCTCCATGCTCAGCGCGAAGTAGAGCAGCACGCCCATGAAGGCCAAGCCCGCGTCCAGCCCTGCCGACAGGATGTAGTTGTACCTCTCCCACCACTTCTTCCGGTACCGGAAGACGAAGAAGTTGAAGACCGTCCCGACCGCGATCCACGCGCTGAAGTTCAGCGGCGTCGCTGGCGGCATCATCCCGGTCGCGCCCAGCAGCACTGGCAGGTTCACGAGGGGGATCCATGACTGACTCGGGAACGCCTTGTGGAGGAGCCAGACGATGAAGGGGCCGACGGCACCACCCAGGAAGAACCAGTTGAGGGAGCCGTAGTTGCCGAGCGGCCCGAAGATGCGCCTCGGCCCGACCAGTCCCCAAATCACCGACGCGTCGAAGAAGACGCGGTCGGATGGGCACGTCCAGGGGCTGTTCTCCGGCAGATTGTCGGGGTCGCAGATGTGCTCGATGGACCCCAGCAGCCACCAAGCCACGCCCAGGTTGATCGTGCCCGCGACCATGGTGCCGATGAACTGTTCCACACAAGTTCCGTTAGACAACGCACTCCAAATTTTCATTTTTGATACGAGCAATTAAATTACCTGAACAAGGAACATGGATTTGGGTGGAATCTTCATGTAGTGACCAAGCTTGAAATCGGATAGGAAGGACACTGCTTGGGCCATGCTCATGTAGCCATAAACCTTGAAGCAAACATTAGAAATGGGCTTCCCAGGTTGTATCAATCCCATCATATACTCTGTGATGATGTTGAGGCCTGGTGTCTTTTACAAACCAGTAAGGCGATCCAATTAGCAATTTATTTCGTTCATGTAACGTATGCATGCATGATTAATGAAGACTTTACCTGGTTCGTAGTTGCAGTGATGATGCTAACTGGGAGGGTGAAAATGAAGGCCATAGCGCAGGCAAAGATGAGTCCCCACCATGAGAGTTGTACTTGGTCCTTCAAGACGGTGCAGAGGATGAGAGAAGCTGCGAATGTCACTGCAAGGAGTACGTGAAACCACCATTGAGGGATATCTTCGTACTTCTTCATTAGCTTTGTGTGGATGTCCGGCTTCCCTTTGTATGCAACCCGGAATCTATCGTAAATCTCTCTGGATTGCGAATATGCATGGTATTTAGTATCGGAGATAGATTCATGTTTCATAGACTAAATAGAGGAGAGGTTTATATATAGCTTTATAATACCTTCCGTAGAAAAGCATGACATGCGTTAGCGTTGCAGCGATTGCAGCGAAGCCGAAGCCATAGCTCAAGGCAAAGAACATGCTGAGATTTATTCTTCCCTCCTGCACATATGCCGCCATGTCGATCTCAAACCTATCGTTGACGATGGCTGTGATGTTGTATGTCTGGCCGGATTCTGTGAACAAGTCCGAGGAGAAGATGGGGAAGGTCTTGGCATTGTAGAGGTTGAAGCCCCAGTAACTGAGGGGGATGGTGACGTACATGAGCAGGGCATAGCCGACGAAGACGTTGGCGATGGCGAAGAAGGGGCAGACGAGGGGACTGCCGAGGAAAGAGGCGACGGCAGCCCAATCGAGGGTGAAGGCGCCGACGCCAAGGCCCTGAAGGCCGGAGCCAATCTGCTGGGCGGTGACGGAGTTGGAGAAGGCCCAGCAAACCCAGGAGATGTTGGTGATGGTGGGGAAGAGGTAACCAGGGACGGTGTACCAGGTGAAGCTGCAGACGAGCACGATGACGAAGAACTTGGCCCTCGACATGCGGCGCTCATCCTTTTCATGCAGAGCCCTAAACACGTATAACAGAGCAAATTTAACACGATTAACTGGTCGAAATTAAACGGGGAAACATCGATAGTGATTTTCTTGTTTGTTTGCGATCATACAAAACGTGAAAGAATCCAGTCTCCTGGCTTTTAACCAAGCTTCATTGTACTTTTCACAAATTGATCTGTGAATTCCAGCCTAGAGCTGATATACAATAATAATCCTACCTAGATTTCTTGGTGATTCAGTTGATATACTTCAAATTCAAGATACTCTCTTGTCATATTCTAACTCAAAGCCAAATGGTTGGTCAACTCTCAGGCCTATATCCTCTTGTCCTTTACTACTGCGTGATTTCCAACCTACAATAATCTAGTGCAGTTCAATTCAACTAGAGGGAGAAACTCGAGGAAATGGCATGCCATGATAATTTTTTAAAGGTTATCTTGAAAGTTGAAAAGACGCGATAAAGAGACGGAAGGCCAACTTGCAGAGCCAAAACCTCGAGTCGGTCCTGGTATGGCGATGCTGCTGCTACCTACTTGGGACCAAGAAAATAATGCCACTGGCATCCTGACAATGACAGCCGATATCTCCCATTGAACATACTACAGTGCATGGGTTTGTGACTTTGAATTGTCCGTCCAAACCCTATCCTGCTATCCACATTAGCTGGTAAGCTTTCTGTAACGGCTAAATACAGCACTGGCCATGAATTTAATAAAAACGGTACTTTTTTTCTTCCCTTGCTAATTTTCACCGAAGAAAGCAGCCGGGTAGGGTTCACGGCCATAGTAACACTGCACATTTGCAGAATAGGAAAAGGCTGATTTCGTAGTTGAATGTTCGTTTCAGGTCGCCAGAACATGGAAAAAAGGGTTTCTTGTCTATTTGGTCTGTACGCAAAGTTAATCACCAATTCAAACATGGCGAACTCCGAAATCTACTAAAAGACAAGTAAATAACGTGCACACAAGAACATATTGTTGTCCTAAATTGTTCTTTTTTGTTAGGCAGAACGTTCAATCGAATGCAGAAGGAGGCCACTTAAAACTAATCTCCAAACAAAATGTCTTTTTTAAAGAGAGAATCTTTCCGTTAGTTCCTTTTTTTTCCCTGATTATGGGGCTCTCTATTTTCGTTTTTGGTATTGAAGTTTGGTTGTGAATTACGAAGTCATAACCACCAAACCAGACAATCGGAAATGCAAAAAGAGCACTGGAAGACGTCGAATTTATAAAAAAAAAAAACAAGCAACAAAGATCGAGATCAGAAAGACGATTGATTGGAGTGTGGAGCACTGACCGGAAGAGCGAGACCTGGACGAGCGTGCCCGGCCACCACATATGCGCCGGCTCCACCACGTATTTCCTCATCAGCCCTGCCCACCCGTAGCCCAACACCTACACTCCGTCCATCCCAATCGATGGGGCATCAGATCTCCAAACCCTGCTAAAGAATCAAGTAGATACAAGGGGCATTTCGACGATTACCTGGGTGGTGATGATCAACATCCATCCGGCAACGAAGCTGATGCTCCGCTTGTAGAATGCTTTAATGATGTTGACGATCCCGACGGCGTAGGCGGAGCCATTCCCGAAGGCGGCCCCGGCGTTAGCGAATACCGAGATCAGGACGTGCTCCTTCATGTTGAAGGGGCCCGGGTTGAGGGAGACGAGGCCGAGGCCGGGCACGCGGAACTTGGCCGTCGGGAGCGTCCGCGCCATGAAGTGGCCGAGCGGGAGGGAGGCGACCTGGACGGTGATCTGGGTGATCATAAGCGGCTGCGTCCGGTAAGCGAAGAACTGGTTGAGGAAGGAGAGCAAACAGCAGGAGATGAGACCGAGCGTCCACATCCGGAAGGTCCACACCGGGAGCGACGGGTCGTCAGTGGACGCCACCGTCAGGCGAACCTCCTCGATCGGCGAGGATTCCTCCTCCTCCTCCTCCGTCATCCCCATCTCCAGCGCCGCCACGCCGCCGCCGCCCATTGCAGTTCAGATCCGGAGCAAGGGCAGCACTCGGTTAGGAAGAAGGCGAATGCTTTCGGAAAGGGGGGGTGGCTAACGGATTATATACGAGGGATCTGCCTCTTCGAGATTTAAACCAATTTACAAAAAAGGACATTTATATTTCATTATTTAACAATGTCTTTCGTTTCTTTTTTCTTTTTCTTTTTTTAATAAAGATCGTACCTTACATGAAAAGTTACTTTATTTTAAAACTATTATATCACAAACATTTTTAAAATAATTTTTTAAAAAATAAAATTTAATAGTTTGTTGTTTTTTTATTTTTTTTAATAAATATTTATTTTATTAAAAAATATTTCGTACAAAAAGCTGGAAAAAAAAAAAAGATAATAACAAAGTTACTGCGAAAAGGTAGTGTAGCCAGCTGGGATTATCCAGAAAAGGGAAAATATTTAGCCTAACCAAACAAGTGTTCCTCGGCTTCTTATCTATAACTTGCTGGGACTCGCTGTGGCTTTTTAAGGCAATAAATTTCGGTGGAAAAGCTGAAGAAACTTTAATTAATAGAGACGATTTTGTTATGTTATGTTATGTCGATTATTATTTAATTATATAACGTTCATCTAAATATATATATTTTTTAATTGATCTCATATCATTTGAAGATTAATAAAATATTGTCACTGTTTTATATATTTCAAGATAATTGATTCTTCGACTGCTAACTTAATTATATTCATGAGATTACGTAGATTATTTAATATGAAAAAAGATGATTCATTCACTATAAATGTCTCTATTGATCAATTTTATAATCATCGTAAAAAAAATAAATCACGATGGCCAAATGATCTTTTAGACGAGTAGATCATATTTTCAAAGAAGGCTTTCTTTGAATAAATCACAATTATCCAATCGAATATTAACTCGGTTGTTATTGTGTTCGGGAAGATGGCTACGTCGATTATTTAAAAAATATATAACTGCTACATTAATGATCTCCCACTGTTGTCCCTAACTAACTATTAGATGAAAATAAATCAAAAGCTTAATTGACAAATCAATAGTCCTGGACAATGAATATCTCAAAAATTAATCTTTGTTGATTACAAATATACTTTTTTATATTTACCATTTGAGTTAGTTCGGGACTAATTATGTTAATTATTTAAAAAAATATAAAATTATCATATTAGTGATCCTTTTCAATTGTCCCTACTAAATAAAGGAATACATTAGAAAATTAGTAGGCCAGCACGAGAAAGAGATTCTATTGTGCAAGAAGAGAAGGCTCAAGGTGGTAAATTAGTTCCAGAGGCTGCTACGTCAATTATTTAAGCTGGTTCCTTCGTTAGAGCTCTGCCGACCCACGTAGTTATCAGTTTCGGTCATATTCAGCGACGAGGCTGGCACATGCCATAATTTATACGTATCGTTCTCCTTCACGCCGAATTGGAAACCGAAGGGCCTTCCTTCCATTCCAAATTATAAATTTCAATTTTTCTTTTCTGAATTTACTGAAAATTAAAAGCGTTTATACGTCTCAATCAGAGTTTGAATTTCCTGATATCCACAAATTAAAACTGAGCTAAAATTACACAAAAATAATTTAAAAAACTTAAAGTTAGGTGCAAATTTTTTGTGAATTTAGAAAATAATGAGAGTGTTATGGAAAAAAATATATACAAAATTATTAATAGATAGACTTGGGCGATTCAACCCTTAAATGAAAGAGCTATTTGGTAGGCCAGTGAGTTGTTTGTCCCTCGATTTCGACTTTCGAAAGAAGACAAAGCGTTTATTTTTTGAAATTTGAATAATACAAAAGGATGCCCAAATTGAGAGAGAGAGAGAGAGAGAATAATGTGAGTGTGTTTAGTGCGCAATCGAGGGGAGTTGAACTTCATGTGTGAACGACCGCCTCACTCATTAATGAATTGGGTCCACCCACGCCCGCCTTTTTTGCTTCGAGTAGAGTAGAACGAGTACGAGTACGAGTGCAAATAAGCTAACCTTATTTTAACTGTATCTGATATTATTTTTTTATTTATTTATTTTATGTTTTAAACAAATTAGTTATTAAAATAAATATTAATTTAAAAATAACATTAAAAAATAATAAAATATACTCTTTTTAAAATTAAATTTTATATAGATTAATTCATAAATGATTGATGAACATTAACAAATCAAATTCGTTATTATTTTAACAATTCGTTACTTTTTTTTTTTTTGAAAAAGTAAATACATGCCATCCTCTCTATTACAACAAAAAAATAATCTAAATAATTTGATATCAAATATTTAATTTCAAAGAATTATATAGGGAATGCAAGACGGTCTACTTTGACTTTTTGAAAATTTAAATGCTATTGAATGATTGAATAAAAACTAAAAATATATATAAATTACATAACTTTTAAAAAACAAAATAAAAGATTTTGAGGGGGTGCATCCGGCGTGCGCATGTGAGGGGTGCATTGACGTAGCAATCAGAATTGACTAATGTTGTCCTCACGCGCGGACGCTAGGTGTGCACATGAGCCACCCAACATAACCAAAATGATATAGACAATTTAAATAAATTTATTTTTCTTTATTTTTCGATATTTATAAAATTCTAAATATTTTTTAAAATATAAAATAATAATATTAAACCAATGTAAATTGTGAATGAAAATCATCAACCGAAAATTGATATTTTTTTAAATTGACGATTCAAACGGTGATTGCCTGCAGATGAAGTGCCTTCCTACGAGGCGAACAAGGTGAGGGTGGGGAGTTACGAGGAGTGCAATAATTAAGATGATTGAGTGTCGAATGAAAATGACACGGTGGCCAAGAAAAAAATCTCGAGGCCATTATTGTAATAGATAGAATAATTTATCTATCAAATCACATAACTATTATTACATCAGATGAATAAAGTAATTTCAAATGCAAATTTCCTACCTCTTCATTGAATTGAATAATTAAATACTGTAACCATGCAAAATAAATTATTCAAAAATCTTAGCTACGAACAAGCAAAGTGCATTGATGAAGTCGATCAGGACAATTATGCAAGACGATCCAATTATTTTAATACTTATTATTGTAATACTTAATTGAAAAAGAAATTCTACAAATTAGAAAATTTTCGGGCACCATGACAATTCATCATCTTAAAAAGAATAATTATTTAGAGGGAAAAAGAGACAGAGAAGAAATTCCCAACAGAAATCTGAAATACACGATTGGTCAAAACCAATCAAAATCCATAAAATTCAAACCAAACTAACCTATAAAAACTTCAATTCCAACCTGCGTGAAATGCAACAAATTTTTGGTGCATTAATAGGCCAAACAAATAAATGACTGGAAAATTTGGGCACAATTAAAAGTTGGGATATATAGCTTTTGGACGACAACTGAAGACAAGTTTCAAATTCAATATTTATTAATCTGTATCGAAAGGAAAATGGATCTCCACTGTATATTTAGTCCAGTCTATGCACATTTTTATCGTTCACACAAGTATTTATAAAAGACTTTCTATGCATAATGAACAGCTTCCATTAGCATTTATAGGAAAAATAATAATTTTTATGAAGCATTCTATATATCTCAGGAACCTACCAAACATGGAAAAGGTGCAACTGTAAAGGCAAAACTTTCTCAGATTATTTGTGAAAACTGACCTCGAAGCTGCAAAATGATAGTATTGGTCTAGAAGGATGTCAAAAGAATCGCCTTTTGAAGTTTCTGGTGGTGGCCTGGTACGAGCGCATAAGAAGTCCCACGCCAATTCCTATTCCAACACACATTCCAAATCCTATTCCAACACCGACTCTTACACCAGCATTGAACCAGGTCAGTTGCCCATCGTCCTCCTCGGAGTAACAATCACCAGGATAGTAGCCATGCCTTTGGTGTATTTCTAAATCACATTCATTAGCTTCCTCAGCAAGCTGCAAAAAGTAAGGTTGACCAATAACATCTTACTAACCTAGATGTCAAAAATTTCAGAAACTAATTCTCAGTTGATGAGCCTCCAACGATCAAGTTATTCTGGGTTTATAATTTGAGGTTATACTGAAATTGTAGGTGGAACTTTTGCAGGTTAGATAATAAGTTGAATGTGTGAAGCTGAATTTATAGGTTTGGACAGAGCACAAACCCCACTAACACTTAACGGAGTGCAATTTTTAAGTTATAAATAACTTGCAGGTCTAATCACAATAAAAACAAACTCATATTGTTAGAATATCATTGATACTGTTATATTTACATTTCATAATAAAAGGTTAAGTCAAAGATGGTCAATCATCAAATGATAGACATGCTGAGTTGGATGGCAATAGCTCGGCAAGGAGGGTTGAGTCAGAGTAAAGTGACTCGGCTCGGGAAAAGACACACCAAGCTGGTTGAAGATAGCTTGGTAATAAGAAGAATCATTGAATCAATGCGGAATGACTCATGCCAAAAGGGAGAAGACGCCAAGCTTGTGAGAAACAGCTCGGTACAAAGGAGAAAATATTAAGCCCATATAAAATAATTCAGCCAGAAGGATTGGTCACCGAGCTGGTAAAAAACAGCTCAGCGAAACATAGAGCTATCAAGTCATAACGAAACGGCTCGGCTAAGGAGAAAAGGAATGTTTAGCCAAGGAAGAGTAACTTAGCTAGAGAAAGCATGGGATCCATATGAAACGGCTCGGCTAAGGAGGAAAAGAATACTTAGTCAAGGAAGAGTAACTTAGCTAGAGAAAGCGTGGGGTCCATATGAAACGGCTCGGTATAGAGGGAAAGCTTGCATCATCTATAGAAGGGACCACATAAAAAATTTCTTTCTGTTAGTTGTTAGAGTTCGAGCCTACAGAGCTACTAAAAGGGCAAGAGGACCACCACGTATGTACTATAACAATCAAATGAGAACACTTCGTGCCATTACAAGAATATGCCCTTTTTAAAGTATTTTTCTAATGGCCTAACAAGAATGTCACTTCGTGCCATCTGTCATTCCCATGATGATCTCAGCAAAGAAAATGCTTCTTGTCAGTTATAAAATGGAGATCGTGGGAAAGGAAAGGTGGGAAAAAAGATGATTCATCACGGATATAAAAGGAGAGAACAACGGAGACAGGGGTTGAATGATTATTTTCTCATTTACTGTTCTTACTACTGCATTCTTCTTCCTATTTTCTCTATTCTTCTTCTATAAACAAGCTCTAACTTAGGCATCGGAGAGCCGTTAGCTGGAAACCGGCAGCTGTTTGACCTAGTGTTAACTTTAGCGGGGAAGAAGCTCAAAGATCTTTACTGTTACGGCCTAGAAAGAATCTATAATCGCTTCATCTCAGAGGACTGAAAAATCTAAGCCGTATAAATCACAAAGAAATAACCTCTATCAAGTTAAATATATAGAAGTTAATTATTGATATATATAAGCAAAAACAAAATGTAGTATAGAAGCTTGAAACATATTTCATCATGGCAAAGGCTAGGTTAGAGTTGGATACAAATCTCCAACATGGTAGCTCATTTTTTCTAAAAGATTTTGTTTACAACATGATAAATGGGGGCGTTGGCATTCAATTTGAACCACCCAATGTCTGATACCATATGGGGTTTAATTAAGAGTCTATGCCTGAAAAAAGGTGTTTAAGTTCATGCATTTGAAATTTAAGATCATTTATTAGTCTATTATTTCCTTAATAAGCATATCGTGGTCTTGGAGGTGAAAGTTGAAGCAAAAGATCCAACTAACTGTGGACCAAACCAGCAAGTGATGTACTTATCTTAGAATCTTATATTTAACTTTGATGTTTCTGCGCCACTGCTTCCTGATCATTCAACATATTCAGAAGACTGTCAATTCCTATTCTGGAAACTTCCAAAAAGAAAATGGATAGAAAGAAGAGGAGAGCAAGGGAGGAAAAGAAGAGAGAATCACAGTCATCTGATTTGGTACAAGGAAAGCAAAATGCACTAATAAATGACTAAAAGTGAGTATAAGTTCTTGTCCATCTCTTACTCCCTTGTTAATCCTTTGCCTACCTGCTGAATGAAACTTAGGTGAAGGGGGGTGTCAAGTGAATCTGTGTCAAGGCCACCTTATTAAGCTGCAGAACCTGGCTGGAAAAATATGTTCGCAACAAAAACTAGCAAATAATCAAAGCTAGATATGAATCCAATATACAACTAGTGGTCAATTCCAAGCAAATGTGAACGGGTTGAATATAATCAATATAGTACACGATGCTTAGAAAGCAATATCTGAACATGCCCAACTATTGGTCAGCTGACCCGTGGTCTGAGTAATCCGAGGTCTGGTAAGAGTAGTCAAATTTATGATATGCCAGAACTTATTCCTAGGCTTTTGAGAATCAATGAACAGGAAGAATGACTTGGTGACCAACAATCCTCCTAGAAGATACCACTATATGCACACAAGACAAACACCAAGGGTCAAATAGCTCTGAAGAAACTGCACAGAAATCGAGGCTCAGGCTGCCCAAATGGATAAATGATTAGCTCGGTTCAATGCTTTAAAGATGACCTAGATGGATTATTGTTAGATTCATAAACGTCTAGCTTGGATTACCCTTCATAAATTAAATGCACCTAATTTTGTCAATAAGGTTCCTAATTCTAGCATACCTGATGAGCATGAAATCAAGAAGTGTGCAGCAGTAAGCAGACTCGAAAATGAAGAATTTCGTTCCATCTCCCTCTTCTTTCATTCCATAAGGTTAGTAGTCCAGTAAAGGTCCTTCAAATGTTTATGCTACTACTGGGTTTCCATAAATTTTTCTCATGGCTATAATCAAATTTGACTATGGTCTCTTAAGTTTCTTTACACAAACACCCACCACCTCAAATGCTTTTGTCTATATGTTGTATTCAATCTTTATATGCATATTGGTCAATGTCAGCTATTTAATTTCATACCCAATGCTCAAAGTTTTAAAATTTACATACATTAGACTCTTTTCTGAGATTTTAAAAATAGAAATAGAGTACATAGAAGTATATAATTGATTCTATTTTGAATTTCATATATATTTTTAGTACTATATGGTATTTTCACTGGTCAATAATTCAAAGGGCCTTGATTTATATAGCCCAATACTTATGCTAGGAGAAAAGAAATTACCTAATTGTATCTCGGTACAGGATTGAACCCAGGTGTAACAAATTTACTTTTTTCTATGTGATTTTATTCCATTTCTCTTGATTTTTCTTTTTGAACTTCTATGTTGTTTATTAGTTTATTTCAGCAGTGAACAATATGGTATTTTCCACTAAAATAGAAAACATTTCAAATTCATAAAGCTAGTCTGCTTGTTGTTCTATAAATGAAATGTTTTCAGATCTTTGAAGTGTAATTATGGTTTGATCATAGGAAAATTTTGATTCCCTTCAAAGCACATTATAAACAATTTCTCTTTTGTGTTTGATTATGTATGATCAATACACAAACTTCTATTTAAGAAACGTATGCACATTAGCTGATCTCCTGAATGTTCTCTTAATATTGCTGAAGTCTCCATGCATTAACTTTTATTCAGTCTAAAACTTCTTTTTTTTTTTGTCTCATTGGCTTACTTTGAGCAACGGTAAAATTGTTGCCTTTTGACCTAAAGGTCACAGGTTTGAGTTCTGGAAACAGTCTCTAGCAAAGCAATGTAAGGTTGCATATAATAGTCCCTTCTCCAGGACCCTGTATGGCGAGAGCTTCGTGCACCGAGCTGCGCTTTAATGTCTTACTTTGGGCATTGGTTTTGGTTACATTTAATTAAATATTGTAATAAACAAATGGCAAAAAATGATAAAGCATATGCACAGGTGTGAGGATCATGACTCAATGTATATTACCATATTTCTATGCAAATTTTTTTCTTTAACTTTTAGTCTAATTCTTTAGTCCTAACTCTTGTGGAACTTCTATCATAAATTACCTTATTATATCCATATACCACTTATGTTTTACCAAAGTAAAATTAACTAAATTCCTGTTAGCAAAATTAGATCATGATTGACCCCATTGAAACCCCAACTCATCAAAAGTGATAGTCAGAGTTTGATAGAAACAGACATAAACAAACTTAAATTGATCAAAACTTGTTGGGATTCATCAAGTTTGAAGATCATCGACAATGCAAAGTTTATTCATGTTGGCTTTGTTTTGGAATTGTGGATTCAACTAAAAATTTCAAAACAGAGACAAAAAAGAATATGTAGAACCCTATTAGAAAAGGAAGGATCTGCTTGTCAAGTGGGGGAGGGGGTTGGGGGTTGGGGGTCGGAGGGGAGTAAATTGCAAGTTGAGAGGACATGCATGAGGGGCGGCAAGGATGCCAACCTCACTTTGATTTTTCTGCTTAAACCATGCATTCATAACCACGATTTGGTTGAGGCTAGAAAAAGATTTTAGATTCATAGAGTAGGTTGTACGGTCATTGAATGGGAAATAGAAAATATAAAATAAAGATTATTATCTTTGTGCCACAATACAGGATTTCTCTTCCAATTTTAGTATGCAAAAATGTGATGCTTAACTATTACTTTATTTCCTGTCTTCTTTTCTAAGTTAGTCTATGATAAGGATCAACCCAAGAAGAAGACAAAATGCTGATCCTATCAAGCGAATTGCATAAAACATATAGTATAAGCAACTATGCTTATGTCCATATTTCTAGGCTCCAAGTAACATAGGTTCTGAGTTGATTAAATTTCTAGGCATGTCAACTCAATTTTCTTCTTTGAAACAAAAAAAGTGAGAGAGAGAGATTAAAATTACAAGAAAAAAAAGTGGCATACTCATTTTATTATTTTAAAACTTTTGTTTATTTTTTCCTAACCAATCCCACCAGTTTCAACTGCATTTTCAATTGCCAATTCTAACCATAAATTTTCGATTAATCATTCAATGTTACAAATTTAACAAGACAGTATTAAGGACCTAGTAAGCCCCTCTAAGAATTAATAGAATCACTATGTAGCATGAAATTAGCAAGGCCTTATGCAAATTTCAAGATGTTGTGCAAACAATACTTAAACCGTCAAAAGTTTACATGAGATGGTTTGGTCATCTTATGGTTTACCAAAAGAATGTATTCTGTTAGGGTATTAACGATGTCAAAGTGAGCACAATATAAGGCAAGCCAAACTCAAGGCTACAACATGAATACCCTAATAAAGAGTTGATTGATCATACCCAAAGAACAATGCCCTCATGGTCTAATGTGGATTATTAGACTTGAGGATCAATACCTCAACACTGATGAAGCATTCACTTAGAAACATGCAGAATCTAAAAGGTGCAAATTGGTTGTAGACAGTTCAATGACCAACCACTTTCAAAGAAAAGTGATGGATTAATCACCAATAAAAGGATATATAAATAAATAAATAATCCATTCTACGACAAATAAACGAACACATGATATCAAACTTCTTGGAATAGGGATCAGAACGACTCTACTTACTGATGATGATGCCCTTCGATGAACTAAATTCCCCTTCTCTTGATAACCTGAGGTTTCTTCATCCTCTGGAATTGAGTCAAGATTTCCAGGTCTAACAGCCTTCCTCTTACCACTTAGCTGCACTGTCTGCGTCAAGATCACCGGCATCGTTGCAATGCATCCAGCCACATAGACTTCAAATGAGGGCGAACATATCCCGAGTCTGGGCTGCACGAAAGCAGAAGCTCCGGTTGAAGCTGCTGAGTAACAGTCCATGCTCCACCCGTTTGGATTCTTATCAGGCGAATGATGTTGGCCGAAACTGTCGGTTGCGTTGCTCCGAGGCGCCTCCGTCCTCCCCAGAGAACCGCGTAGTAGTAGGCTGCCCCGATCATCGCAAACTTCAAAATCAACCTCCTCTGCGATCCGCACGGAATCAGTGCTCACATAGGTTACTTCGGCAGCGTCATGGTCCAGGCGGTCGCGACGGAGGGGAAGAGAGGTAGGGTCGGATGAGGGGACGCGTGCCCCGTTGATCTCGATGGCGGCGCCCATATCGCGACGGAGGTAGGAGAGGGTAACTTGGGGCGGAACGGCGTTGACGGCGCAGGGGGAGACACGGACATAGAATAAGCGAATCTCGAGCCACAAAGAAAGCGAAGGAAGGGAGATGCCTGTAGGGGGGCTGCCGGAGTTAAGTCCGACGGTCATCTGGGGAAGAGAAGGGCCCTCGTCCTCTGCCGGCGGCTGATCTACCATCACCGCGAAACGGAAGACCTCAAATCAATCAGCCGAAGAAAGGTCCAACAATCATCGGCCAATTCAACGCTTTCCTTTCCCTTATTTTTGCAACAAGAATTAGGGTTCTTCCAATCGACGAGGAGGAAATCGGCGGTGACCGATTGCGACGGCGAGCAATCAGAAAAACTACCAGGTCGATAGAAATAGCAACAATTTTTTATTTATAGCCTTCTGTAAAATTTTCTTTCATATTTCAAAGAAAAGAAATTCTAAAAACAATTTTTTTTGCACGGTTCCACATAAGTTTCCACGTGCCAATAATCAAGGTTTTAATATTTTTTTTAAAGAAAAAATTCTATAAATAATTGAATCTAGAATATTTAAAAAAATTATGATATAAAAAAATAAATATTTTTTTACTAATATTCGGCTCGAATAATTCTAGGAATAATCAAGCATATCCTATAAATTTCTAACGGGTGCTAAATAATTTCTAAATGAGATATGCTCCACTAATTATCAAGCTAAATCAGAAAATGCTAACATGGATAATTTCAACATCCTTAGTTTGTTATCTTATTTAGAGAAATTTTACCTACGGTAAAAAATCTTCCTATGAATAAATTTTTTACTTTTTTTT
>JBAMHZ010000091.1:3136035-3147761 GCA_037177395.1 Alpinia galanga
AAGCTTTATATTTTAAGGTTACTAATCTTGTCGACAATTTCTTCAAACGACACACTAAAGTAATATTTTTAATATATTTTTTAATGCTAAAAAAGACGGTAGAAATATTAAAACATCGATTGTTCTTCGTGAAAAAATATTTTTAAAATTTAAATTTTTTATAAAATAATAAATAAATATGTTATATTATATAGAATTAAATGTTAAATTATAATTCAGATACATGAGTAAAAAAATAAGAATTATAGAAAAAATATAAAAATAAATATATGAACATGCGATATATTAGAGTGAAAATTAGAACCGTAAATATTAAATTTTTTTTAAAAGATACATTTTAAAATTATATGAATATTTATTGAGATATAAATAATTATATAACAGAGAATATAACCTAATAAAGGTCTCATTTAGTGAGATAAAATTTAATTGGATAAAAAAATATTTTTTTGCTTATGCACAAAGCTATTAAAGTAAAATTATATTTAAAGATTATTAGGTCAAATCCTTTTTACCAGGACAAACATATCAAATTTTTTTTAAAAAATTATCTGTTCAAAATTATCCTTGATCTAAAATACAATTCATTCTTATAAATTTATTTACATTTATAATATTTAGTATAAGAAGTGCTTTGGGAATTAAAAAAATGATAATAGTTGCTCCTTTTGGATTTCTGGAAAATGTTTAATTTTAAGCGTGTTTTTGAGAAATTTACTATATATTTATATTTATTATATTATTATTATTATATATATTTTTTTGTGTCTATCGTGGGCGTACCAGAGGAAGGCTTCGGCCTTCTGGTAAAAGCTAAAGCTTTGAAAACCAACAACAATTCAAACGACACGAGTTACAGATTCAAATAACTAGGCGCAGAGACGGCGAGTGAGGGGTATTTACGTAATTTCAATAACATTTGCGAGTTGCAGCTGCGCTCGCTAGCCAGTTTACTTCCCCGTGAACCTCGGGTCGCTCTTGTTGCCGTCCCACCTCCCTCGTCTCCTCGGGCCCTGGTCACTGCAGGAAGAAGGCGAAGGAGGAGGATAAGGAGACTATTGAAAGAATTAGGGCTGATACCGGGTGGATGATTCATGGTACTGAATCGCTGACCTTCTTTCTGGTTTTCCATGGCCCGCTCGCTCTTTTCTTCCATGCTACTTTTGCTTCTCTCTCGGAAAATCGAGGTGACCGGTTGGGCATCTTTATTTTTTTATGTCGATTGTTGAATAAGCGGACTGGTGAGTTCTGGATTACATCGTCTAGCTTTTATGTTCTCTTCCCGTTGTTCCTTTGCTCCTTGTGGCTGAGAACTTGTACTTGTTGTCTTAAGAGAGTGCACATGCAGAGCATTGTTGCAGCTTTTGAAGGCAAGCGAGGAAGTTTGAGAGGATTGATGTGTTATATTGGATTGCTAAAGTCTTTTTTTACTTATGGTACATTCGCCTACCAATTTTCCATTTTTTACATCCCATATTCTTTGTCCCTCGATGTTGGGGAGGAAGTGTGTGTGTGTGTTGCGGGGGGGGGGAATTTCTCCATTTTCTTTTTGGTTGGTTCAATTCTGCGGTGACTGTGATGGAAACGAGTAGAGACGGGATAAATCGTAGAAATATGAAATGAGATCCGCTGCTTACTTGAGGAGAGGAAGTAAATTAATTCCTTCTACCCCATTATTCCTTTTCCAGTAAGTATGATCTGCAAGAAAAGAACCTTTGAGTCAAATAAGCACAGGACTTCCTTTCAATTCTGTCCAGGTAAATAAGTTGTGTGAAAGTCACAAGTGGCAATTGCCTGGTTAGTGTGGTGTTTGCACTTGTTTCTTGAGATATTCATATGAAATCTGTTGCCTTGGATAGGTACGATGTAATGTTCTTGGAAGAAAACACTTGTTTCTGTTGGTTTAAACTTGATGCCTTTATGAAGTAAATCCTTGCTTGAAGTAGAGATTTCTTGTATTTGTTATCTTTAACAGTTGATTTTTAACCTACTCTTGCAGGCAAGTCCAGGCAACGTTACTGTAGGTTCTCATGTGTGGATTGAAGATCCAGTGGTGGCTTGGATTGATGGAGAGGTTTTTCAGATTAGTGGTCATCTGGTCCATGTGCGCACAACTAATGGGAAAATGGTATGTTAGGCAAACAATCAACCAAGCTTCCCTAGATTATCCATCTGTTTAAAATTTTCATCTTATTATTATTATTACTTTTTAAAGCTTAAAGGAAGATGGAGATGACAAATTACTTGTAACTGAGACTTTTAAATATTTAGGTTCTTTTTTCAAAGGGATGTAAGAGTTGATAGAGATATTTTACATTTGAT
Source organism: Alpinia galanga (assembly GCA_037177395.1). Classification (NCBI taxonomy): domain Eukaryota; kingdom Viridiplantae; phylum Streptophyta; class Magnoliopsida; order Zingiberales; family Zingiberaceae; genus Alpinia; species Alpinia galanga. Next base: position 3,138,358 of record JBAMHZ010000091.1, read on the forward strand.
AGAAGCGATGGTTAAAATGGAGGTGGATGTTAATTGTTTTTTGTGATTGTATGATACCTCTAAAGTTTAAAGAGAAGTTTTATAAAATGATAGTTAAACCTACTATATTATATGGAGTAGAATGTTAGACTGTGACTAGAGCACACAAGAAGATGAGAGTTAATAGAAATAAAGATGTTAAGGTGGATATGCAGACATACAAAAATGAACAAGAAAGAAATAAAAATATTAGAGAGTCAATATTATATCTATTGAGGAAAAACTTTAAAAAACGCATTTAAGATGGTACAAATATATACTTAAACAACAAGTAAATGCTTCAGTTAAGCAATGTGAAATTATGATAAATACATACATTAAACGAGATAGAGAAAGATAAAAAAAAAACTTGATTGACAATGATTAAATAAGATAAAATTTATTTAAATATAAATAATGATATAGTAGAGGATAAAGTTCAACGACGACGAACATTCATACAGTCGACCTTACCTAGTAGATAAGATAAATTTGGTTGTTGTTATTGTAAGATACAGCACAATATGCAAAAGTGAAAGAAACAAATTTTAATTTGACAATCAAGTTCAAGTTCTTGATTTTCATAAGCATATGCAAACTATATAAAATTAACCAACTACATGGTACTTATGAAATATAATGATATGCAATCATTTAAAATACTAAACAATTTATAGTATTTGTCATTTGCAAAAGTTTAACACTCTAGGATTTTAAGTCAATTTGATTTAGTTTAAATTTGTTTTAATAAACTAAAAAAATTTAACTTATATAGAGATCACGTCTTATATGACCACTATGCAATACCCTTAAAAACCCAGCATACTGCTTGGGCAAGGTTTGTTTTAAAATATATCTATAAATTAATCAAAAGCATTTCTTGAATTCATAAAAGTGTTTTAACAAGTACAACAACACCAACCACCAGGTACAAGCATGATTTGAAAAGAATATACTTAGTCACTAAATTTTTTGACAAAGTATACAAATTAAATTAGAATGAATCGAGAAACCACTTAACAAATATTAGCTAAAAAGGAGATGCAAACTTAAAGAAAATCGATCCTGGTGCACTTTAACAATCAATTATATACTAAATTAAGAAGTCTGAAATAATCATCCCTTAATATAGAAGAATAAGGAAGCCTATTTGAAAAATTGCACATGGATTATGGCAATATGGTGGAAGCTAAGTCAACACCTAATCCACTTACAAATGGCCTTAAGCTAAAATCCAAAGAGAAGTCAAACTATGCACGAGCGCTACATTAGAGAAAGCTTATGGTAAAGTTGTAGATGTCAAAACTAGCACAAGAATCTATCACTGGATACACTACTTTAAGCAGGAAATCCATAAACTCAAATCAGCAAAAGTGATATTAGCAATAATACTTCAGTATATAACAACTAAGCTCTTGTTTCGTTTAGTGATCATTCTCTTAGACCGTCCCTTCAAGAATACCCACTAATCATAAGGCAACCAAGACTACTATCTCACCTAAAGTCTTTATATCCTTTAATGATTGTTCTCTAAACAAATTTCATTTAACTTATGAGGACTAGTTCCTTTAAAAAGCATCCCAATAACCATAAGACAAATCTAACCTAATGATCCTTCTCTTGCAAATAAAAAATATTCATTTGAGCTTGAAGATCTGACTTAATAGAGCCTCTAGTTTTTCAATAATTCAACATGCTACTAACCCTACGAACCATGACTTAAATTTACTACCTATTCATAACAAGGTTTTAAATTTCAAGCCATGTTAGAGTGTAAGTCTTTAACCATAAAGCTAGAATTTTGGTATCATATTGTGCTGTGCAAGTATAGTTTCAAGACATATTATAATCGTAATTGTTAATATTTGAGTAAACCAATTGTGTTAATTGATTATAGAATAATTTATCATAACTAATATTTATAATTTTATTAATTCCTTATAAAGTTGTCACCTATCTACAAATATATATATTACAATATAATATATAACAATCGTAATATAATAACATTATATATAGTATTAAGTTAATACCTTATTTACTATTAAGTTTATAATTAAATTATTAAGTTATGGTCACATAATTTTATACTTACCAAAACTAATTTGCTAAGTTATAACTAAGTCATTAAATAAATTATCAAATTATAATTAAGTTAATGACTTTATAACTAATTCAATTACAATTATAATATAATTATATAATTTATTATAAATTAGTTACAATTATAACATAATTATATAATTTATTATAAATATATTTATATATAACTTAAAAATAGAAACTTATAACGATAAATTTTAACTTATAATTATAACACATAATTTATTTAATTGTAGATTATCTATATTGTATAATATATAATTTATTCAGTTATGAGTCATGTAATACATAATTTGCATCTCACATCCCTAATCACTATCATGCAACAATAGCATCGCAAGATAAGGATGTTGGACAACGTTAAGATGACATTCTCACTTAATTCCTCATTCAACACTCTGTTAAGCTCACCTAGGTTATTTCTCCACTTGATGAGACAATAACCTTCCTTTACTTTGTTCCCTCGTTGATAACCACCAATATGCCTTCTCTTCACCCTACCCTTACCCGCTTCTTGTGATCGAGAGCAAAATCTAATTTATGAAATTTGACCGTGCAACTAAGTTTCATAATTGGAAATCCATCGACCACGTAGGACGACATAGCTTGAGATTTCATTCCATAATTCATACTACCCTAAGAGAGAACAAATTACACAAACAAGATCAAATAAGATTGTGAGACAACATAAATTCCTTATTGGAAGGGATAAGTAAAGAAATAGTGAAGACAACTCAAATTCTTTTTATTAAAGGAGAATGATACAAAGACTAAAATGGTTCAAATTTAGGAACAAATTCAAATTTTAAATTTCAAATTCATTTTCAATTCTTGGTAGTAACTTGAATTGTTTTGTAATTAATTGTTTTAGTCAAACAATGAAAATTAATGTATTGCTTGACTTACGTTTTGATCACAATGCATCTTGTAATGGTTAGTATTTCGATTAATAAAAAGTTACTCTTTCAATTCTCTAGGTGAGATTTCCACTTTTAGAGGTTGTATTCCTTTATTATCTTATGCTACGTCAATTAGTACTAGAGTGATGGTTCAATCTTGATATTAGCTACTTTATGTTTCTTCCTTTTTGCTCTCAAAGGAACCTGAGCCACTAGACTTCTTTGTGGAAAGCTAGCGCACTTATCTATTTCCCACCTCTCTTGAAGCTACACCTCCACAATGCCTGCACATCTCACATGCGCCTGTCACCAACAACACTCCTCACCAACCCCCTTCCCGGCAACACCTCCCACTTAGGTGACTTCTAGTTGATGCACTTCCATCTATGTGATATCCATGTAGCTTCTCCACAATTATAAATGACATGTCGTCTCTATGGGACATCCCGAAGCTATATCAAGTGCATTGTTGCTAGTATTATCCAACATTAGTTCAACCAGAAGAAAAGGAGAAAAGTAGCAGAAAAGAAAATGAAAATAAGAGCAACAAAGAAAAAAAAATCAATTTACTATAGCAACCAATAACTTCCTTAGGATATCAATCAAGACTAATCTCCAAATCTCTCAAAGAAGATTAAAAGTTGATTTATTTGAGTAGGTGGTACAAACTTCACAACAGAGAAGCTCACTTAACTTGATAATTTCATACTCTTAAAAAATTTCTTTTGTTAAATTTAGTCAGTTTTGACAAGTTATATGTATTTACCACTTTCTCATAAATTATAGTTCCTACTTTTGTTAACTTAATCTTACATGCAGTTTTGCCACGGTTTCCCCATTTTGCATCTTGAAGCTATTGATTTAGGCTATGTTCAGCTTTTCCATTCATTCTGCACTGATCCTTTTGCCTCTTGGTTCATTGACTCTCATCCAATATCTTTTGGTCAACATCCCCAAGCACTTCAAAGTTGTTTTGCATTATCAAAGTTATATCAAATTCAGTCTTAAAGAATATCACCATTCGACATATCAAATTGAAAATTCTCTAAGACTTTGGTAGATAAATATTTGATTTGATTATTATTTTATTGCTTCCTTGGCCACGAGTCCAATAAAGAGTGACCTTGTTTTGATACCATTTGTTACGACTCTTGTGTCTGGATGGTTGGATAACTAAAGGAGGATGGATATAACAAGGTCAAATGCAATTGGTTAAAATAGAAGAAATATAATAATGATAACATATCAATGTTAACAAACCAACATACATGGTTAGGAACCCTCATTCCTACTCCATGGCCTATGACCCTTTGACAGGTCACACCCAAAAGCCACACTAGCTTAGCTTTTCTCCTTTGACTTCTTCCATAGCTCTCATAGCTCTTACACTATGAATACAATCAAGCTTAGGAGATGAGTAAAAGAGTGTTACAATAGAACCCAATTGATTAATAAAACGTTATGTGAACTTTAGCTCCAAATCGTTGTGCTAGCGTCGATCGATCAATTGAAATCCACATGAGTCGACTGATATCAAATATTGTCATCAAACCATTATTGGTAGCTGTCAAATCAATGGCTCGCTATAACTTTTCCATTGTAGCATTCAAGTCGACTTAGCCACTAACAAAAACATTCTATTCGCTAGTCGATTAATTAACACCAAACTCAACCTTGAACAAAAATATTTTATTCATTGGTTGACCCCACTTGAATTAAATACTTAGTCGACTTAACCATCAGTTAACTAAAGACCACCTTTAGTCAACCAAATCATCAACCATAACCATCCTAATATTCGAGTTTTGGCCTAAGTTGAAGACTAATCTCTGCTAGGTACAAATCTCTCGCAAGTACAAATCTCTCTACTCCCAATTCACTTAAGACTTGTAGCTCCTTTTCCATGAGGTCGTCTCCTATTAAACTTCTCACCCATCAAACGCACTAAGTCCTTAATTTGCTCCATGTATCATCTTTCATGCTCCGCCTATGAAATTCGCCTCCTCCGACTTGGTTGCACTATGATGTTCCTCATCCTGTGGTTCCTTAGATGTCTCGTACTATCCTTCCCTAATCTCTTTCAAACATTGAGTCATCAAGTCATTATTGACCTCAAACATGTCAAATCGTCTTCATCTATATATCCACCAATTGCTATACAACTCTAAATCATTAAGGGTCGAGTTGTGCTAACACAATATACTAGTTAATCAACTTAAAACAATCGTTCGAAGTGCAATAGAAACTAAAGTTTACGGGCTTGCCCATGCACTGTAATCCAATATTAAACAGTTGCAAAAACTTAATACAATTTATAATAGACTTGAGCTTTTGACCCAATCACAATTAAAGTGTCATGTCATAAAGTCATAAAAATCAAACAAATCTCATGATTGGTGCAATCATGCTTTTAATAATCTAATTTATGTAGTTTTAGTATATGAATAAAAATTTAAGTTGGACTATATTTTGATTATTGATGTTGTATTAAGTGTGCAGGTGCAAATTACTTCGCATTAAAATTGCAAGTGTAATAAACGAAATCCAAATAGGTCAAGATCGTCGAACACTTAGCAATCATTAAAATCAAAGTAAGTCAAGGATAGGATACTTGGCAAATGAAAAGCTCAAGCAAGTCAAGGGTGACTAGAGGCTTAACAGATGGAAGTTCTAACAAGTCGAGATGGATCAATTGCTTGGTAAATAAGGAAGTTCTAGAAGCAAAGTCTCTTGATACAGAAGACTCAAAAACAGCAGTTCTTGGCACATGAAGGCCTGAAGATACAACCTCTTGGAAAATAACTATTAATGAAGTTAAAGAGTCAAGTGCATTTATGTAAAAAGTTACAAGTTAGACTCAACTTCATGAGATTGGACTTAGATGGAGACTCAACTTTAGAAATGGTAGAGTCGAATATCCAACCAACTAAAGGTGACTTTCAGTTGACTATGATTAGAGTATTTTTGTTCATCAGCTCAGGCTGAAACAAAAAGAAGCATAACCTTTATGTTCATGCTTTATGCTTGACGGTCAACTAACTAATCCAAATTCAATGGTTAAATTCAATTGACTTATAGGCTAACAAAAAACCTAGAAGAGAGTCATTCATTTGACATAATCAAGCTGCAATCATCACAAACTAAACAGAAGGGCATATCTAGGCCTAGAGTAGTTAAGGCTTGGGTTCCCAAGCAATATTTAGTTAATTTGGCAAGATCCAATGCCTTTTAGGTATCAAAAGATTTAATTTTTCATTGTTGATAGGTAAAGTAAGGGATGAGCACAATGATAAATAGTTGATGGATAGAGTATTCAGTACATATTCCTAAAGATGTTAATAAGTTCTTTTATCGAGGAACAATAATGAGCTTAAGATAATCAATCAAAATAACCTAAAATTTAATTAAATTTTTATTATTCATAAAATTCTACTAGTTAAAGGCATAAAATTTAATTTATGTGTGACACCAAACACAAAATTGAGTTTCACTGAACTAAGTGCTTGGTGAAGCATACTAAACCTTAATACTAAGTCATAAGAAGGATAGTATTTACACTTTTAGTCTTTTTATTACTAATCTTTGTTGTAGCATAGTAAATTAGGGAACACCAACATGAGATTAATTGTCAAGGTTTCCATGAGGGATTCAGTGAAGGGCTTGTCAAAAATAAGTTACAACAAGGATAAGTTGTGTGATGTTTATCAGAGAGCAAACAAGACAAATCATCCCATAAAGGTAAATCCATTGTGTAGTCTTGCATTTTCTCTCTTAGTAGTGGTGGATATTGCCTTGTTATTATATATTATTACAATAAATTTATTTGGGTTTGTTTTCTTAGACATAAGAATGAGTCTTAGAAATTTTTATTAGTTTTTACAATAGTCAAAAATGAGGAAGGCCTAAAAATCTACCGAATCCATAGTGATCATGCTAGTGAGTTTTAGAACTTTGAATTTGCAAACTTATATAAAAACAATTGATCTGCACATGATTTCTCATCCTAAAACATTGCAACAAAACAATATTGTGGAAATGAGGAATCATACAATTTAAAAGGTGACTAGATCAATATTTAATGAATATTCATTACCTAATTATGAAAGAAAACCTTGACGCAGTGGTAAAGTTACTACCGTGTGACCTAGAGATCACAGGTTTGAGTCCCGAAAATAATCTCTTGGAAAATAAGGTAAGAACACGTACAATAAACCATTCCTCGAGACGCAACATTGACAAAAACTTTGTACACCAAATTGCCCTTTTTTATTCATTACTTAATTATGCCATAAGTAAAATAGGGTAGGGTATATGCATAGGATATTTGAAAAGTCACCTACAATTAAGTATTTTAAGGTATTTTGTTGCAAGATATATACCTTAAATACAAAATATCTAGTAGACGAAGATATCCTAATTGGACCTTCTTCATCAACTAGGGCTTATCAAGTTTACAACAAGAGATCTATGAAGGTTTAAGAATCCACTAGCATTGTACATGATGAGACTGCTAATAGTATCCTACATAATCTCTCATTAATATCAATAAAGAAATAATCAAGAAAAATGTCAATGGTATTGAAAAACCAATCTTGAAGAGGGCATTGTTCAAGGGGAGCAAAAGATGATTCAGTTGATGAAATGAAAAAAAGAAGGTGACAAAAATTTTGTGTGTAGGAGAAGCACATTAACCGTCATCCAACAAAACAAGTGTTGAGGCATTTCCCAATGAACAAGGACTTGATCATTCTTTAAAAACCTATGGAATCATTCGGCCTTGATATACAAATTGAGCCCAAAATCATAAATGAAGCATTGCTTAACCTAAGGTATGCAAGAAGAATTGTCTTAATTTGATAGGAATCAAGTTTGAGTTTTAGTTTCAAGACCCTAAGGTGGTACCATTATTAATACATGTTGGGTCTTTAAGAACAAGTTAAATGAAAAAAAAATGATGGTTAGATACAAGGCTAAATTAACAACCCGAAGTTTCCACTAAATTAAGAGATTAATTATGATGAGATCTACGCACATGTAGCTCATCTCGAATCAATTCGAATGCCTTTAGTATTTGTCACTCATTTACAAGGGATTTAAACTTTATCAAATTGATGTTAAGTTAACATTTCTAAACAGTTTGTCAAGGAAGAAAAGATATTTATGTAGAACAATCATCCAAGCTGAAACATTTAGATTTCTGAAACCATATATTTAAAGTTTTATATGGTTTGAAATAAGCACCTACAACTTGGTACAATAAAATTGTCCACCTTTCTAATCTCTAAGAGAGGAAAAATAAATCCTACTTTTTTATAGAGACATATGAAAATAATTTTTTTGTTATCCAAATTTATGTAAATGATATCATTTTGGGGTCTAACAAAAGGATTAAGTGAATTTATTACTCTTATGCAGAATAAATGAGATGAGCTTCATGGGCAAATTAAATTTCTTTTTGGGCTTCAAATTAAACAAACTAAATAAGGAATTAATATCCACAAAATCAAACACCAAAAAAAAAAAACATTAACAAGTTCGGTATAGAAAGTGCAAGGGGTTGTCAACTCCAATGGTCACCAATATTAGGATGGATAGTGAGACAAGACAGAGTAAACAAGTGGATTAAAAATACTATGAAGTATAATTGGTAGCTTGCTTTACCATGGATATTTTGTTTGTGGTTGGTTTATGTGCAAGATATCAATCTTGTACCGAGAAATTACATTTAGTTAACTACTGTGAGATATCTCAAAGCTACACTTAATATATGTATTGGTATCTAAGAACTAATACAATAATTTTGGTTGATTACTCTAATCCTGAGTATGCAAATTGCAAGTTGAATAAGAAGAGTACAAATAGAGATGCCAATTTCTTAAGTCTTTTATTGTAAGTTAGAGTAGCCAGAAGCAATATTGAGTTGCATTATCTTCTACCAAGGCCAAGTATGTAATCATGGGTAGATGTGTCACAATTGCTTTGGATAATTAACACAACTATGAACTCAATTATAAAAATGTTCAACTTTTGTGTGACAATATGAGCACTATAAATTTGACCAAGAATTTGGTACAACATTGTAGAACAAAGCATATAAAAATAAAGCACCACTTCATTAAAGATCATGTGACAAAGAGAGATAGTGTTTATGTTAAATCCAAATCAAACCTTATTGACCTCTTTACTAAATCTCTTCCCAAATTCAAATTTAGTACACTTTGGAGAACACTTGGTATGTACATTATCAATTAGGACAATTCCATCTTGATAATTAGAGCTGTCAGTTTGGGTTAGGCCCGTCGGGTTAGCCCGCCCCGCCAAAGAATTTAAGCGGGTTGGGTTGAAATTTATCAACCCAAGTCCGCCGCGGGCCTAAAAAGATCA